>CAJQZJ010004752.1:7413386-7449084 GCA_907164525.1 Lophiomys imhausi
TCTCTCTCTCTCTCTCTCTCTCTCTCTCTCTCTCTCTCTCTCTCTCAGGATTTAAAGCTCTAACCTACCACTACAGTATATTCCTGTTTGCTTCCCACCATAATAATTATGAAATAACCCTCTAAAACTGTAAGCAAGTCCGCAACCATTTCTTTTATAAAAGTTTCCCTGGTCATGTTTTTTTTTTTTTTTTTCCAACAGTAATAGAACACTAACTAAGATGTAATGTTCGACCACATTTGTCAATTTCTTTAAAAGAATTCATCATCACTACATTGCAAGACTCAATTAAGACACCACACACTTTGGCTATGGGACATAAAGAAATTAACCTCAGTTCAACTTCCTCCTAATAACTAGCTTTGAAGTACCAGAAGGTACTATGAAGGCTGCTAGTGAAGAAAAGACATTAGTGGTTTTACCCAGAGCTGGGCATTACATAATGCAATATCAACATGCCAGGCATGCTATGCCTACTGGTGCAATAGTGGTGGAATTGTTATAGGGCAACTGCTTTCTGCTTGGATCTGAGACCTTCTCCATAGAACTGAATCCATGCCTGACAGTGTAAAAGATCATGGCTGAGGAAGTCATGGGCACAAGGGTAGAATTCACTGTTGTTACTTTGCTAAGTGGTCATATTCTCAGATTTCCTTCTGAATATTTATACTTTTTACTCATATGTAGAGACCAGACTGAGACCGAAATGAATAAATGTGTCCTGTTGAGATGGGCACAGGCATCGTCAAAGACCAGATTAAGACTTCAGATGCATGAAAAATTGGTAAAGCCATTCTCCATATGGGCCAGACTCACTCAACAGGGATGGGAAAACTTTCCTTGAAGATCAAAATATAAGCAGGTGAACAGTGTGTACAAAAACTAACAACTGTAGTTTCCTCCCCCTAGACTTTTAAAATTTGAGGTTGTTTGTCTACAGATACCTCCTACCAAGACTAGCCATGTGCATGTGCTTTCACCAAAAGAAAAAACAAATGAAAAGAAAAACTCTGAAGTTCTGGGTTGCCAACTGTAGTATGTGCATACAGCTGAAACAGACACACAGAACTATGTAACCTTAGCTTTCCTGTGTGTCTGCATATCTGTTTTTCCTCAATTCCCTCACCAACCCTAGTTAGGGTTCCCAGACCCAAGCCACATGAGACATATTACCCATGCACTTGGACTGTGTTCTCAACCTTTGTCACAGATAATTATTTTTGAAGTGGACAGAAGTCGATGGAGATATATAACTGGTCCAAATGCTGAGAATAGGAGACTGAGTTCTCATCCAAGTATCTATTATTAACTCTACTACCACCAAGGTTCAAAGAACATTATAGAACAATGTAAAGAATTTAAGAGGTGGGGTAATGACATTATATGGACATAGAAGGGCTAACACAACTAAGAACTCAAAGTAACTGCAGTTACCTGCACAAGAACTTCATAACAAAAAAAAAAAAAGAACTTCATAAACTCAAGCCAGAAAAATCCCAGCACAGAAAGGGTAGATGTCCTGGTCTGAACCATTACTGCAGAGCTATTGATAGTTGACTGTTGCTAGGAGAGAGAAAAATCATTCTCTTTCAGAGTCTTACCACTTCAGGTTTTCCCATCTTTCCCAGTGGATGGCTCCAAACCCAAGAACATAAGGAGTAGCACTAACTAACTAGATTTAGTCAGTTTTTAAAAAGTCATGAAATTGGAAGGAAAGGGAGTTTTGTGCAGGATGTGGGGGAGTAGAGTAGAGTATAGATACGATCATGTTTCTTGTCCTAATGTATGAAATTCTCAAAAGTAATTTTTCAAGATTAATTAATTGTAAAAATAATTTTCTAGAGTTCATTATACAAAGTTCAAATAACAAAAAAGGCACAAATACAATTGTATTGCTAAATAGGAAAAAATAATTGACTACAAGCAGTCTATATATGTATCTTTAATACTGAATACAATGTATTCAGTATTAAAGATACAATAAATCTATTATTATTTGTAACACACAGCTCTAAATGATATGTCTTCATCAAACCTCTCCCCTAAGAGCTCAGGGAACCCCAAAACAATTAAGCCCTCTAATGCAACTGAGTAAAGCTCATATGAACTCACAGAGACTGAAGAAGCATGAACAAGGCCTGCATTAGTCTGCTCCAACTCCACTGAATGTGTACTATAATGTTCAGTTTAGAACTTTCATGGGACTTCTGAATGTATGAACAAGTGGGCCTCAGTTTCTTATATGCTTTTTCTCCTGTTGGGGTGCCAGGTCCAAATTTGATAGACTGTCATAGTAACTAACAAAATGACACGTTTTCATGACTATTAGTTTCCATTTCTTAATTATCCTAAACAGTTTATGTCGGTTGGTAGTGAGAGGTCAAAACTTGACATTTCATTTTTAAGTATTACTACAAACAATACCTTTAAGAAGCGTTACCCTTAATTTTGTATCAATATACAAAGATCAATACCAATGTGGCCAAATATAATCTTAATTTTGTATCAATATACAAAGATCAATACCGATGTAGCCCAATACAATCTTAATTTTACATTAATATACTAGGGTCAATACCATTGTGGCCAAATATAATCTTAATTTTGTATCAATATACAAAGATCAATACCGATGTAGCCCTATACAATCTTAAATTTGCATTAATATACAATGATCAATACCAATTTAGCCAAATATAATGTATGGAGAGAAAATGGGAACTGTCCAGGCAGCCACTGGCATGTCATTTTTTAGTTTTGGAAGCTGCAGGCCCTGCACTTCCTATACAATCAGATATATTTATCCCTCTCAGGTCTCTGAGGTGGTTGAAGAATAGATAGCTAGAGTCTCATAGTTAAATTTTGAGTTGTTTAGGAATCAAGAGGGTGTTCTGGATCTAAGAAGATATTTTTAAAATTATGAGGCAAGTTAGTATGAAAGCTGACTTAGATATAGAACTTTAAACTCATGGAGATGGTTAGATAGTAGAATGTTAAAGTCAGGTGCCAAATACATATGGACTGGACATTGGGAATGTATGCTAAGCCATATAACTCTTATAATCGTGGCCTATTTATTTCTGTTGTTTTGTATTGTATTTATAGTTATAAGAAAAAGAACCATTATTTGAACTGAAAGGGAAAGCTGTTGGGGGGAAAAATAAACACCTTAAACTAAAAAAAAAAAAAAATGAGAAATGAGGGTGGTGGGGCTGAGGGGGAGGAGGGTGGAAGGGTGGGACTGGAGGGAGGAGTAGGGAGGGGATTGTGATTGAGATGTAACTTGAAGAAATAAAAAAGAAATTATTAAAATAAAAAAATAAAAAAATAAAATGAAAATTCCTAGGAGATTTTACATTTGTAAGTAGAATATTATATCAGAATATGAAGTTTGTAAAACTTTACACTCAAGTTTATGCATTTAAAGAACCAGCAAAATCACACTATTTATATAAACATTTTGTGCAAATTATATATTAATACATAATTGCAAATAAACTATTGAAGTTCAATAATGCATATCAATATTTTTCAGAATTAAATATAATAAAGGTAAATATATCTCATTATTATACAGCACAAAGATTTCCCAGTATTTGGATTTGATGCTTCTCGAGATAGTATTGTTCTACTTTTAAAATGGAACTGTTCAAGGAATCCAATCTTTATAAGCAAAACATTTAACCAAGTTTGTGTTACTGAAATAATATTCTGTGGAAGCTTGACACATGCTGTACTTTGTAATTTAGATTGATTTTTAGTGTATTATAATTCATCAAAATACATGTTATAATATGGGATACTTTATTTGTGACCTTATTTGCTGAGACTCTTTGATACAGTACATATGAGAAACAAGAATTCAGAAACATTTCCATTTCTCATTGCCATTGGATACAAAACCAATGAAGCATTCTCAACTCCCAGCACAGAAAACTTAATTTACCAGCACAATACAGCTATGGGGAAATCGATAAGTGGGCAAGGAAGAAAAAGAGATAGAGGAAAAAGGAAAAGGAAAGAAGAAGTGTGGGAGAGATGAAACAGCTGGTAGAACTAAAATTAAAATGATTTCTGGGTAATTTCAAATGATCAGTGTTGTTTTCTCTTTGTGCACATTGTTGGGTGGGAAATCCTTTTACATGTGGTCATCAAATAATTTCATACCTTGACATGTTTGGTAACTTATTAACTTATCAAAGTCAAACAAAAATGGGCTAAAGTATTTTTAATTAACCATGTATATCATCTACTAAAAAACAATGAGAATATCATTTACAAGTGATTATTTGACAGTCAAGAAATATTTCTATAATGGTTTTCAGGATAGGTGTCAGAATTCCAGTGTTCACTCAACACAGATTCCAAACTAACATTAATAATACTAATGATTTCTGTGAAAGAACATGCAGAACAGCATTTCTTCTGTGCGTGCTAGATTACAAGAATAATCCCATATAGTTTATATGTATGAAATACTTCATGTTCACAATAAGATATGAGTCCATAATTATTTACTTCACAGAAAAATGAATACCAGAGACATGAGGAAGCTCATCCAAAGTCATCATGGTTATAAATGTCTGAGCTGAGATGCAAACCTAAGTGACTAAGCTATTTTCATCAATACGCATACTATCATTCACGATCGTATGGAAGCCCTTAACAATATCTTTCTACATGGTCATAAGCATACTGCACATTTAACAACGGGATGAAATGAGTAAAAATAAAATGTTTCTTTGCCTGTCAAAATTGTGTAAGTTCAGAGTCCCAACACTAATTGTCAACTTAATTACTCCCACACTTCATAGACAACATTAACACACAGATAATGAATTGTCTCTCATCTTTCAAAAGTTCAAAGAAGATAATAAAGTTTCTTTGTTTCTTTCCAACACATTCGTGAATCTCTATCTACTTTCCTTAATATAATCACACATCAGAATTTCCTTCACAAGATGATTGAAAATGCTCACTGCACTCTCTAACCTTAATGCATTGAAATATATAGAGCGAATGCTTTAAAGACCTTCAAACTTTTAAAGTGACTTATATGCTCACAAAATATGAAGCAAGGTAAAGTCAACTTTTTATCTAGTCAGCATATCCTTTAGTAACATTTCTGCTTCTTCCATCTAATTTAAGGTGCCAAGCTGCAATGGTGTATAACGGCCTGATAAAGTTTCATTGCAAAATTCAGTCACAGGGTAGGTCAATCTGAAAACATAATGTTCATAAATCCTATCCAGATCAAAAATTGAATTACGGACATGAAAGCAAGCTAAGGAAGGAGTAAAAATGAAAGAGCCACAGAAATGTAGCACACTCATAATCTTTCATTTCTGCTCTGAAAAGGCTTGAAATGTTGAGGCTAAGAAATAGATTATGATGAAACATATCTATTTGTATGTGGCTAAATGGTTAAAAGTCATGAAAACCTAGATTCAAATTATAAGTGCATTCATGGAACTCAATCAAACTTAATTTTTATATTCAGGTCCTTTAAACAGAAATTCTGAACACTGAATAATGGATCAATAAATGCTTAATGGAAGAATGAATGTATAGTTTTGCCAAATGATGTTTTATCCTTTCTGACACTTTCTCTCACATCTCAAATTCCACATGCAGCCAAGACTTAACCGCATATTCTGCATTATTTGTAGGAAAGAGAAATTTGCTGCAATGCTCATTTAAGGGATTCCCATATATTTTGAATATTTATAAGTTCTTTTAAAATAGAAACACAATGTGTGACATGAGCTTGTCTGTTTACAAAAATTATCACCACATCCTACCACATGTAATGTTCCCAATTCATGAAACAGTTACACTGACAGCACATTAGATGCTTTACTTAGGCTTTTTTTTTTTTATTAACGTCTTTTCATTGTGTTGAGTGACAGGTTTCACAGGCCATCTTTACACATGCTTTTCTTGTACATTAACTATATTCACCCTTGCTATTACTGCTTTTTATTTCCTCTACTCTTCCTCATCCTCCCAAATAGTTCATTTTCTCATCATGTCTCATGTTTTTTAGATGTAGATTTCTTGTCTCAGTTACTTTTCTTTTGACGTGCTCAAATACTCCAAAAAAAAAAAAGTCAACTGAATGGTTTGGTGGTGGAAGTTAGGCCTTTTTAGTGAAATTAGTAGGCAGTTCAGTTTAGCATCTGATAGTTCATAGGGACTTGAACTGGCAAAACTGGCATCCTTTGAGGTTGCTGAGATGGAAACACAAACTGCCCTGAGGAAGGGGCATGGCTAAGAAACTCTGAAGGCCTTGTAGATGACATCAGTTGCCACGGCAACTGGACTGCTGGGAAGTCAAGAGAAATTTTGGACCTTCCCAAGGATTACAAGATAAGACGATATATAAACCAGAGGCTCCTTGTGGCCAGACTCTCTTCCTCCTCCCCTCACCAACTAAGAACTCATTCAGGGGAAGCCCACAGCAAGTTACACCATTAACCAAATTTAGACTGGGATGGAGCCAAAGGCATATCGTAAAACCTGCTGAGAAAGAGTTCCTTCAAGGCACCTGACTTGGGGCTCAAGAGCACCAAAAAAGGAAGCAAGGTGAGCAAAGTTTGGAAGCTGCTTGGAGAGGCTTTCCAGGTGGTTTGCCCAGGCCAAAGAGACCATAAGGCAGACAAGTTTTAGCTGATGAAAAAAGTCAGCCTCAGTTTGGCACTGGAACAAACTGACTTTATAAACTGGCCACAATTTGGTTGTGAAAATAAACTGACTTTACAAACTTGCAAAGTAAGGCCTAACAGACATTAAGTTTTAAAGATACTACCTGTTGGGATTGCCATAAACCAAGTCACCCTATAGGAGCCTATGCTAAGAATACTAATATCCTTTTAAGAAAGTTAAAATGATGTTAATTGTTTTTAGATAGGTATTTGAGTGTTATAGATAGATATTAGGATAGATAGATTATAGATGATAGATTATAGGGTTTAGGTTATAGGATTTAGGTATTAATTTTATAGGTGATTGATAAGCATTAATTTTTTTTTGGGGGGGTTGTTTCAAGACAAGGTTTCTCTATGTAGCCCTGACTGTCCTGGCCTCACTTTGTAGACCAGGCTGGCCTCGAACTCACAGTGATCTGCCTGCCTCTGCCTCTCAAGTGCTGGGATTAAAGGTATGCGCCACCACGCCCAGTGATAAGTATTAATTAATATAAGTATTGACAAAAAATATTCTGTAACAGGGTTTCTTTTTGCTTAGTTTGAAGTCATAGTCTACCATGGCAGAGAAGCAACACCAGGTGCCTAAGGTAGCTGGTCACATTGTATTCACAGTTAGAAAACAGTCAATGTCAATGTCATGTGCTTTCTAATTGCACTCAGCTCCATTTCTCTGTTTCATTTGGTGTGATAACTAATGTTGATATCAACTTGACACATCCGGAAAGAGGGAACCTCAGTTGAATAATCTTCTCCATCGGAGTGATTCATGAGCATGTCTGTGTCTCATTGTCTTGATTGCTCACTAATATGAAAGGATCCAAGCCACTGTGGGAAGTACCATCCCTGGGCTGTATAAGAAAAGTGGCTGAAGATGAACCTGGGAACAAGTGTGGAAACATGGTTCCTCTGTGATTTCCACTTCAAACCCCTTCATTAAGTTCCTGCCTTGACTTACTTCAATGATGGACTAAAACCTGTAAGATGAAATGAATCCTTTCTTTTCCACGTTACTCTTGTTCATGGTGTATATCATAGCAACAAAAATCCAACTACATTTGGTCCAGTTGATGTCCTTGTGGTTTGGTGGACAATCTTTTGGATATGTGCCCAAGACCAGTATGACGGGATCTTGAGGTGGAACTAGTCCCAATTTTCTAAGATATCGCCAGAGTGATATCCAAAGTGGTTGTACAAGTTTGCACATCCACCAGCAATGGAAGATTGTTCCTCTTTCTCCACATCCTAGCCAGCATGTGCTATCTCTTGAGTTTTTTATCTTAGCTATTCTGACTGATGTGAGATGGAATCTCAGAGTCATTTTGAGTTGCATTTCTGTGATGACCAATAATGTTGAGCATTTCTTCAAGTGCCTCTCAGGCTTTAGAAATTCCTCCTTTGTGAATTCTCAGTTTAATTCTTTACTGAATTTTTTGATTGGATTATTTGGTTAGTTGGTATTTAATTATTTGAGTTAGTTGTAAATTTTGGATATTAGCCCTCTGTCAGATGTGGGGTTGGTGAAGATCTTTTCCCTATCTGTAGGCTGCTGTTTTGTTCTAATGACAGTGTTCTTTGCCTTACAGAAGCTTTTACGTTTCATCTAAACTTTGGACATGAATAAACAGAGCATTTAACAAACATGCATAATTTTTCTCCAAATGTTTTTTGTTATCTGACATAAAATGGAAAAATTATCACCAAAAAAGTATGTTTTAATCAGTATTTTCTATAAAAGTTATAGATATAATATTAGTTGCCTTTTAAAAGCAAGAATAACTTGAATATTACTTTAATAAAGAAATGAAACTAATGAAGTAGTGACTATGACATCGTGTCTAAGGAGACTACTCTGCTACAGTTTCTAAATAAGTGATACCTGTTTTCATTTTTAATGTAGTTCCAACAGTGAATTCAAAATCAAAATTTTTCATTTCAAGGAAAATGCAATTTAACATAAACACAAGTGGCAAAGTTTTCAGGAGCTAAGAGAGTGAAAGCTCAGGCTGCATTATTTGGTATGCTCTGTGGACTAGGTTATTCTGTTGATAAACAATTCATAACTTTGAGTCAGAGCAGATATCTGCAAAACTGTTGACTGTTTACAGGAACCAAGACACACACATTTTGCTATTGTTGTTGCTGTTGTTGTTGTTGTCTATGTCTGCCATCCCACTACACAGGCAGAGTTGAGTACTTGGTGCAGAGACCATCTGATTCCTAGGGTCTACAGACTTACTATCCAGACCTTCACAGATTAAAAACCTTGACAGAAGTAGCATTTGCAAGCTTTTTATAAGTGAAGTGGAAATTAAAAACAGTAATTATATCAGTACAAGAGCAAAAAAAAAATCTCCAAATCAGGGCAAAACATAAATTATTGGTAGTATAAACTCTTGGAAGAAATGGCCCCACAATACTAATGATAATGTATTTCTAGTCAGACTCTGACTTGATTAAGCATCATTATAGCTTATAGATATGTCTCCACAAATGCTCATGTGTTGAATAAAGGCTTGATCCAGAGCTGCTGTAGTATTTGATGGATGAATAGACCATGTAAGTGCTATCTTCATCACTTGACTTATCCATTTACAGTTTCATATAGAATGGTCTAAAAGGAGAGGTAGCCTAACTGACAGAAGAAGGCCAATGGTCGTGATGTTGGAGTAAGGTCTAATACATTGATTGTTTCTGAAAGGCTGATTTCAATGCTGAGATCTGGTTACTGCCCCTTCTGAGGAATCTCTGGTTAATAAAAGTTGCTGATGCCAATTAGCTGGACAGAAAGAGTATAGGAAGATGGAACTTCCTGAGATGGAAACAGGAACCCTGGGTTTTACACAAAGGATCTCTCTTTCTGCCAGGAGTCCTGAAAGCAGCCAGACATCTCTGAGAGCTCTTCAAGGCACAGCAGGCCACATGGCTGTTTGGGATTAGGTGGTCCAGGTTAATTTAAATTATCTAGTTGAGAGTCCACCCAGCTAATGGCTAAGTGTTGAAACATTAAAAAGTTCTGATGCATTTAATTATTGGGGAAAAGGCCATGTTGGCCTATAGGCTGCCAGTGAAAGCAATCCAGGCCCAACAGCCTCCTGCTGAACACCGGTGGCTATCCCTCTAGGCTACTGGCAATTCCACTTGTCTAATATAACACCTTATAGTTACTAATAAATATCTGGCAGCTGCCCTACCAAGCTTCGTAGCCAAGCCACCCCACGAGGCCTATAGGCTTCGAAAGCAAGTCAGGCCTGCCAATCTTACACCAGGCTGCTGGCTGCTCTACCAGTCTAATATAACAACTTATCATTATTAATGAAGATATTAGTTAATAGAGTTTAGGTTCTAGATGCTGAAGGCCACTCTTGGTCAAGAGTTTTTTCCCCAGAACAAGTCAGGCCACCAGTTAAGGCAGGCCAGGCCTGTTGGCCTCCTGCCACCCCACTAGTTGCTCAACTGGCCTAATCCTGTAGTTTATATTTATTAATAAATACAATTGATAACTAAGTTGCAGTATCAACATGGATCTATAAAGGGTATTTCTGGCACATAGCTTTTCCCTGCTTTTCTCTACTTTCTATTTATATTGAGGAAGGCAGCTGTCCTCCTCCACAACTTACCTCCATGATGCTTTGCCTCATTACCTCAGGCTCAGAGCCATGGAACCAGCAACCATGCCAAAATGAATCCTTCCATTCAATTCTCTGGAAATTTGTCACAGTGATGAAAAATCTGATTAAGACACATGTCAAAAAAATTAAATATTTCTGAGGAAAGAACTTATTGTGATTATTCATCTTTCCCTTTGAATGGTATCCAATCTGGGATGTTGCCAATAACAAAGAATTTTTAACCCCTTTTATATGGTGATGAAGGAATTCCACATCTGGAAGTTATTTTTATGTCTTTTTATAAAGAAAGAGTATATTTTAAAATTAACCTAGAGGAATTTTTACAGAATTAAAAACATAAGACTGACACTGTCATTTGAACAAAACAGCTGCCTACAGATTGGGAAAAAATCTTCACCAACCCCACATCTGACAGAGGGGTACAAAAGAACTCAAGAAATTAAATGCCAAGAAACCAAATAATCCAATCAAAAAAAATGGGGAACAGAGCTAAACAGAGAATTCACAAAGGAGGAATTCCTAATAGCTGAGAGACACTTGAGGAAAACTCAACATCCTTAATCATCAGAGAAATGCAACTCAAGACGATTTTGAGATTCCACTTCACACCTGTCAGAATGGCTAAGATCAAAAGCTCATATGACAGCACATGCTGGCAAGGATGTGGAGAAAGAGGAACCTTCCTCCATTGCTGGTGGGAGTGCAGGCTTGTGCAGCCACTATGGAGGTCAGTCTGACAATATCTTAGAAAACTTGGAATAGCTCTGCCTCGGGACCCAGCCATACCACTTCTGGGTATACATCCAAATGACTCCACACCAAATCACAAGGAAGTTTCCTCACCTATGTTCATAGCCTTATTTGTAATAGCTAGAAACTGAAAACAACCCAGATATCCCTCAACTGAAGAATGGATTAAAAACTGTGGTGCATCTACACAATGGAATACCACTCAGCTATCAGAAATAACAAAATAATGCAATTTGCAGCCAAATGGATGGAACTAGAGAAGCTCATCCTGAATGAGCTAACCCAGACCCAGAAGGATGTACATGGCATCTATTCACTTATAGTCAGATTTTAGCCATATAGTACAGGATAACTATACTACAAGGAATGCACCAAAGGGAACAGGAACATAGACATTTTTCCCCATCAATGAGACTTTGCCCTAGTGGTGCTGCCTTATATGACCCCAGTGTATGAGGAGGCTCTTGGCCCTCATATGACTGCTGAACTGGGGTGGGAGACTGTTATGTAGGGACACTCCACTCCACAGGAGTGGGGTGGAAGGGTTAGGGAGTAGAGGGTGGGAGGGCAAGACTGGGAGGGGTGGAAAGAGGACACTATGATGGAGATGTAACCTGAAGAAATAAATATTTAAAAAAAGTATATGCCAGAAAGAGTAAATTTACAAAGTCATAGAAGAAAATAAAGAAATTAAAAAATGGTTCTTACCAGGCCAGTGAGATGGCTGAAGGAGTGATGCTCTAGTTGGTGAGCCTAGCAAACTGAATCTGATTCCCTGGATTGTTGAGAGAACCAACACCCTAAGTTGTCCTCTGACCTCCACATACATATCATGGCACATGTATGCCCTGCCTCCATAAATAAATCAATAATTTCAATTAAAAATGTTATAAGGCCTATTTCCCAAAACAAGGCCAGTTATTATTATAAGACCCATTAGTGTAGAATAGTCACTGAAATGATAAGCTTTTGTTTTCCCAAGATGTATTAAAATATGCTGTTCTTTATTACTTACCTAAAGAAAGATCTTATGAGAAAATTTAATATTGTGTAATACAAGTATGAACATGTATGTAGGAAAATGAGAAAAATATCGTCTAGTCAGGATTTCTCAGGATAAATGAAGAGGAAACTCCAGTATGACCTGGGATATGAAAAGATCTGAATGCTAACTGAGAATCAATTTACATGTAGTACCTGATACATGTTCAAAATGTCTAAACATTTTGGTTAAATTTGGATATGATTTCAATCTATGTAGAGCAATGAAAACCACTAGTTTTATTAGGAAATAAAATGAATTTACAACTAAAGAGCCTCATATTCAGATCACTGGACAAGTGTCCATAGGTAGGGATGAATCCATGATCAATAATTAAAGAGAAAAATGTTTGTGTTTGTTTTACAGCTTATGTTCTAATGATAGATGTTATCCATCTGCCACAGGATTATTTTCACTCTACAATGAGAGATCAAAGGACAAGAAGCAACAGTCCTTCAGGGAATGGCAAATAATGCAAATAATGGCACCTCTACCACCTCACCTTTGACTTCACTCTTCCCTGGATGGTTGGATAAGTAAATAGGATGAATACAAACAAGGCCATTCTTGCAGAGAAAGCTTTGAAAGTAAAAAAAAAAAAAAAAAAGAGCAGTCAGTCTGCAGCCTGGGGGATCTGGAGAGCAGAAGCTATGTTTTCAAATGGAAAGGATCCAGGTTATACTTGGAGAGAAAATAATAATCTGTAGAATAGTGGAAGATTTTGAATTTATCCACAATAGACACATACCATACACACACACACACACAGAGAGAGAGAGAGAGAGAGAGAGAGAGAGAGAGAGAGACTGCAGAAGTACAAATAAAACTCTTCATAATTACTACTCATGGAGTAAAAGTGAAAAAACAATAGACTTTCGCTGCTTGCTTTTCATGCATTGCTATTATTGGAAATGCCTATGTTCTGCTTTAAGAGCAAATTAACTAAAATCCCCTTCAGAAAAGCTTGAAATTATGTATTACCACTAGAAGAAAAAGTGTGCAGAACTATAGGATTTTTTTTAATGCCCTAACCTTTAAGGCCCTTCCCTGATCTATAGAAGTGTGTCTTATCTAATTGTCAGGGAGAACAGTAGGAATTGGAAGATATATAAGGTATTGGCCTAGGTGGAAAATGTAATTAGCTTGGAATAGATGTTCAACTTAGAGGAATTTGAGAATTTAGAATAAAATATAAGAAACAAGTATTTAAAATATATAATCATAGCAAATAGGCATCAAAAACTAGCATAGAAGAGGCTCAGCTTCACAAGAATTCATAGGGAAAACAGGCAGTCACAGATTAGTGACTAGACTGGAATTGTGCTCCAGGCTTTGTTTAGTTGTTCTACCCCTACCCCTCCAAAACAAATATGACTGCATTAGCTACTTTCCTGATTGTCATAACAGAACATTTTATCATGCATAGTTTAAGAGAGGAAGAGGGGGTTTTGGCTTACACTTGCAGAGGAGGTAGTCTGCTGTGGAGGGGGAGACACAGCAGGTTCATGGTAGCACACCTGAGAAGCTGACATTCCTCACCTCCTCCCTTCTTAAGTCTTAGAGAATAAGAAGCTGAGGGTGGGTGGAGACTGGGGCCAGGAAATTATTTTTTATTTAAAAAAGAAAAAGAAAAAAGAAGCAGAGAATTTCTAAAGGGTCCAAGACCTTCCAAAATAGTATCAACAGTGTTAAAATGTTCAAACCCTTGGATCTATTGGCTAAATTTCACATTCAAACCACAATGGTATCTTTAAGTAAATCAGAAAAAAATCTCTAGTTTTAATTTGATCATGTGCAAATTATACAAGCTATTATTGCTATCAAAGAACTGTTATAATGAACAAAATAATCAAGAAGAATATATAGTGTCTATGAATAACTGAAAATCCTACAGATAGGAATTATTGCTCAAGTTTGGCTCTCCAAACTTCCAAGTGATTGATGCTTGATCTCAAGGATACTGACATTGTAAAAAAGTGGAATAGATCTTCAACAAGTAGGAAATAGTGGGAAGTCTTCAGGTAATTCGATGCATGCTCTCCAGGAGGAAGGTGATACTCAATATCTCTCTGTTGTAGGTTCAATATGAACTTGCTTGCTTTCACACATGATACTCACTCATTGCTCCCTGTAAAATACAGTGATGGACTCATGGTGGGGCTTGCTGAGTCTATGCTACACTGTACGAACTTTATACCTCCCAAACTGGGAACTGAAAAAACTTCCAAAAGCTGAGAGTGTAAGTCATAGGAAAAGCATTTGACTAGCATATAGAAAGCCCTAGGTATGGCCTTTAGCATTTTAGATTCTCTCTCTCTCTCTCTCTCTCTCTCTCTCTCTCTCTCTCTCTTACACACACAGCAACTGCCTTTATTTTATAAATAGCATGATTGAGTAGAGGGTTGAAGAATATAGGGTGGAAGAGACGTAAGTCTAAAATATAAAATTTAACACAAATAAAATAAATATAAAAATGTAAGCCAGAGAACAAACATCAAAAATGGGAACTGCTTAGACATCACCCTGTCATGCCTGTTCGTCTTCTGAATGAAGACTGGAGGTTCGAGCAGGCAGTGCACTCACCTTTCCCTGAGAATCCCCTTTTGTGGTGCTTCCTGTGTTGTGGGGTCGCTACACTTCCTGTGTCTTGCCATATGATGGAACTGTTTGGGAAGGATTAGGATGTATGGCCTTGTTGAAGGAGATGTGTTACTGGGGCCAAGTTTTGAGGTTTCAAAAGACTTATGACATTCCCAGTGTGCCTTTCTCTCTGTGTCCTTCTGAGAGACTGTCAGTTGGGTAGACTCCCTGGTAGGCAGACAGATACAAAAAGGGGCTGTGGCTGGGTAATAAAGGTGCAAATTTCCAAGATGGCTGACTTCTTCCTCACTTTCTCATTTGACAAAAGCCTGACAGCTTAAAACAAAGGTCCTGTATGCTTTTGTCTCCCACCATTAGGCCCCCTAATGATGGACTGCTTCAACAAGTTCCAGGTCAGATCAGGATGTGTTATACAACTGTTGTGGACTGATCAACCATTCTATCTTTTCTCAAATCGACCAACCTTAAATTAGGGGAGGAAAGCTCTTCAGAGACTCAAAAAAAAAAAAAAGCCCACCAAAAAACAAAAAACAAAAACAAAATAAAAAACCAACCCTTGAGTAGAGACTGGATTTTTTTTTTGGGGGGGGTCCCTGTGTCCCAGAGGATCTTTTATCTCTGTGTGTCTGCCACATGTATATGTTTCCTCATTCCCAATAAACACCTTTATTCAACTGTGAAAAAAAATATTGAAAGTTCACACCACTCACAAAAAAAACAATATTTGCAACCAATAACTGTTAATGATTAAGAACAAACATCTGGTACCCTCCAATCATTGCAGACAATTCCTAGGTAGCAGTCCAGTTTCAGACAGCCTGCATCACTACCTGAAGCCTTTGTTGTGCTGCCACAGCTCATCTTCTCCTGTACCGAATCTTGATTTCCCTCTTTGCACAACATTGACACTGAAATTAGTTATCCTAATAAACCCTCTGCATTCTCATTTCTATCGTAGATTGTGTTTCCTAGGACGCTGTGACCAGAAATATGACTTGATTAGGGAAAAGAACAATCCAAGAAGAGACAATGAGTATTACTGATTTTTGTCTCAATAAGAATGATGACTTTTGTTTTTAAACAGTTGAAGTTTGAGTTTAATCTTAAAGTACAATGGACCAAATCAAATTCAGAAGATGAGACAACAGGAAAGCAATGTCAGATCACATGATCTACACTTTGGCAGGGGTATATCCAAAGTTTAGACTTTACTATGTATTTTTTAGGACAGAGTCTACTAGTGCAGCCCATAAGACCATTAACTTCCAATCCTCTTGCCTCAAGCCTCCTGAGTGTTGGGATAATAGGCATGTAGGCACTGACAAAGAAAAGAGAAAAAAATTATTACAAGTCATTCCTCTCAGGTTTGGTTTTGTTCTGGTTTTGTGGTTGGGTCTCAGGTAGTCCAGGCCAGTCTCTCTGCTTCCTCCCCACACACTGCCCGGAGTCTGGGATTTCAGATCATTCTCAGCTCATGAATTGGGTTTTCTTTTACACTGTTTGTTTGAGATAATACCTCCTGTGTCCTGAGATGACCTTGATTTTCTGATTCTCCTGCCTTTACTTTCCAAGAGTTAAGGTTAAAGGCACATGCTACCATGTTCCCTTCCACAGTTTAGCTTAACAAATGAATAAATGAGACAAGGGTCCTTAATAATTTGTGGTTTTTTACTATTATTTGGGGTATTTTTGTTTTGTTTTCCCTTTTATTGAAATTAGATTATTTTCTCATACAATATATCCTGATTACAGTTCCTCCCTCCTTCCACTTCCTCCCCCTCCTGTAACCTCCAGATCCACTACCTTTCTGTCTCTCATTAGAAAAGAACAGGATGGGGGGGGGGAGTATTAGGAGGGGGTGGATGGAAACTGCAGTTTGATGTAAAGTTAACTAATTAATTAATTAATTAATTTAAAAGAAAAGAACAGGCTTTAACAGATAACAGACAAACATAACAAAATAAAATATAAAAAGATAAAATAAAAAAAATCATCATATCAAGGCTGAACAAGGCAATCCAACAGAAGAAAAAGAGTCTAAGAGAAGGCACAAGAATCAGAGACCTATTTGATAACATAACCAGGGCTTCCATACTAAACTGAAAGCTATAATATATATTCAGAGGACCTGGTGCAGAACCTGTTGATCCTATGGTTCCTGCTTCAGTCTCAGTGAGTTCATATGAGCTTTGCTTGATTGATTAGAGGGCCTTGCTCTCCTAGTGTCCTCTGTTCCCTCTGTCTCCCTGACTTCTACTACCTCCTCTTCCACAGAGCTCCTTGATCTCTGAGGGGATAAATTTGGTGGAAACATTTCCTTTAGAGTTATTTGTTCCAAGCTGCTTCTGTGTAATGCCCGTCTGTGGGTTTCTCTATTTGTTCCCATCTGCTCAAAGAGCAAGCCTCTCTGATGATGGCACCAACCTATGAGTATAGCAGGATGTCATTAGGAATCATGTTTTAGTTTCTTGAAAATAAACTCAGCAGTATTTGATTTTACTCGAGGTCTCTGGGCTATCTAGTCACTGATTCTTGGTCACCCAAGCAGTGTTTTCTATGGGTTCCACCTCAGGCAGTTAGCCTTAAGTAAAATAAATCATCAATCAGTTACTGCCACAGGGTTTGTGACACCAGTGCCCTAGCATATTTTAAAGACAGGACAGATTGTAGATCAAAGGTTTTGCTGTTGGGTTGGCGTTTAAGGTTCTCTTTTGGTAGCCTGCCGAGTACCTTTCCATGTCATATTCACTAGAACACGGGGGTGAAGTTTCTAAGTAGCCACAAACCTGACTTCTTTTTTTTTTAAATAAATTTATTTATTTATTGCTTCAGGTTACATCTCCCTCATAGTGTCCTCTTTCCACCCTTCCCATTCTGCCCTCCCACCCTCTACCCCCCCTTAACCCTTCCATCCCACTCCTCTGGAGTGGAGTGTTCCTATATAACAGTCCCCTATCCCAGTTCAACAGTCATATGAGGGCCAAGAGCCTCCTCATACACTGGGGGCCTACAAGGCAGCACCACTAGGGAAAAGTGTCTCATTGACACAAACCTGACTTCTTAATTTTCTTTTTTTTTAATATTTATTTATTACTTCAGGTTACATCTCCATCACAGTGTACTCTTTCCACCCCTTCCAGTCCTGCCTTCCCACCCTCTACCCCCTCTCCCTGCCATCCCACTCCTCTGGAGTGGAGAGTCCCTACATAACAGTCTCCCACCCCAGTTCAGCAGTCATATGAGGGCCAAGAGCCTCCTCATACACTGGGGGCCTACAAGACAGCACCACTAGGGCAAAGTGTCTCATTGACAGGAAAAAAATCTATGTCCATGTTCCCTTTAGTGCATTGGTTGTAGTATAGATATTCTGTACTATATGGCTAAAATCCACCTATAAGTAAATAGATGCCATGTGCATCCTTCTGAGTCTGGGTTAGCTCATTCAGGATGAGCTTCTCTAGTTCTATCCATTTGGCTGCATATTGCATGATTCCGTTGTTTCTGATAGCTGAGTAGTATTCCGTTGTGTAGATGTACCACAGTTTTTTAACCCATTCTTCGGTTGAGGGACATCTGGGTTGTAAGTTGTGTGGGTATTGTCTTCACCAATGGGGCCTTGTTCTCAGTTTCTGGAGAGTAACCTATTGTCTTGGTAACAGCCTGGATTGCTTGGAGATTTCTATCTGTCTCATTATTTGAAAACTTAATTATTAGGATTGTCTTCATATATAATAGGAAACTTTCCATTCCACAAATGCTCTTCAATTCTAGCTGTCTACCTCCTGACTCTCTCCCTCAATCTTATATCTCCTCTCTTCATCTGATCCTTCTGTATTAGTGAAATCACCCAACACTGTCAAATTCAGCTCTTTCTTTGCAAACAATACCAAAACTGCTGGCCCATGATGTATACACTCTGATAGGAAATAATGGAATTTAAAAATCTAAAAATGTTCACTCCTTTCAAGCTTTGTGATACAGGCCTGCAATGAATCTTTTCTATGCCAAGCACAAGATGAAGAAAACTGTGATACAAGGCTCACATGGCTTTATCAACAATGGTTCCATTCAAAAGCAGAGGAATGTGACAGAAAAAAAATGTCTGAGAAGTGGAACAGAAGAATTTCATAAATTCCCCATTCTATTTCTTTCTACTTAAAAACAATTCAAATAGCTTGCTTCTGACAAGGTAGAATTGGGTCTTTAACCTTGACAGAGAGTGAAACTGTAATCTCATTGTGCAGAATGCTTCCTGTTGCATCCCACTAGCAACTTAAAATACTCTCTTAAGTGGAAAAATGAAAGTTCTTGGAAATTTTCATCAAGAAAAGTCAAGCATTAGATTTCTGATACTTAAAAAGATGGACTTATATTAAAATTTCAATAAACTCTCTGCATGCACTACTAATATTAAGATTTCAGTCACTGGAGTGATGAGAAAATGAAATTCAGATAGATGTTAATTACTTTCAGTCATGGACCTAATGAATCAGAGTCTATAAACACAGATAGAAGCACTATTAATTCATCAACTCAGTTTTGGAACTTTGGTAAAATGAGTTAACTGTAAACACAGTTGTTCTTTATTAATGATTAGCAGGGATGCCCTTCTGCGTGTAGCACTTTTTTACAAAGCATTTTCATAACAATTTCCTTTGCTATTATAATAACACTATAAAGCAAGAAGAAGACCCCATATATTATTCTTACTTTACAGTTGAGAAGAGAAGTTAAGGCTATCATCCAAAATCATTGAATCTATAAGTGACAGTGGAATAGAACCCATTTTTTTTCAGTTTTTGTAATTACAAAACATTCTTTTCAATTCATAGTAATATAGTCTCTGTGTGGATCACTTTCTCTGCTGGAATCTTAGAGCATTGTTCCAAACAGACAGCAACAGGTATGTATCACATGTGATCACATGCTATCAGGCGTCAGACACTTATAGGTACTACTACACTGTTGTAGCATTAATGTTAAGTAATCAGTATGCTTTATGAGTTCAGCCCTTCATCTTAAATGGTGCTTTCTTTTCAGTATCTCCTCTTTAGAAAAGCTTCATAATCCTAAAGCTGAGGATAAATGCAACTGCCTGTGGAAGATGTAATATATGTGGAAGACATGATTAACTATAAACAGGCACAAGGGAGTTAAATGAAAATGCTTTAATACTGGATTTCAGTGAAAGTTATGCTACTGTATACATTCACTCACATTGTTGAATTGTACGCTTACAATATGAATCTTATAGAATTTGTGATCCTTAATATGCTCAACATGACAAAATATAGAATTATCTAGGAGACACACATTTGGGGATGTCTATGAGAGAGTTTATAGAGCAGATAAACCGAGGTAGGAAGAACCATCATAAATGAAAGTGGCACCATTTCATACTCTTGTGTATTGAACTAAATAAAAAGGAGAAGGTCAGATGAACACCAGCATTCAACTCTCTCTGCTTCCTGATTTAAGATGCAATATAGCCAACAGCCTGACGCCTTCCCTATCATGATGAACTGCACCTGTGAACTATGAGTTAAAATGGATTACCTTCCTATAGGTGTTTTTGAAAAGTTTTTTGTCACAGAAACCAGAAAAGCAAGTAATGCTCGTGTATGTTATACTTCAATAAAGGTGACAAATAGGAGAGAATGTAGAAAATACATGTTACTATTATACAGAAGTAAACATGAATACTATATTAGCATATAATTATTTGGTTTGAAGTAAATGGGGGACACAAAGCTAGAGTACTCAAATTAAAGACAATCGGTGCTTCAGACCTAAAGAAAACATTTAAAAAAATGATAAATAACATCAAGCATTTTACCACTCAGACACACCGTGATAAAATATTTATGTAAACACCAAATCTCCACTTAAAATACCATCAGGAAAAATAAGCCCAGAATGGAAGTTAACTTATCAAGACCATGGAACTAATATCAGAGCCTAATTTCACACTCAGCCCTTCTAATATAAGCCCGCATTTAAAGGGATCCAAAATTGTTCTGAAGAACTCTAGTACTGTTACATTATATCTGAATACACATTCATTTATTATACCCATTTTATATTCATGCTCAGTGCCATACAGCAAAACTTGTTACTATTAGTATAAAGACCTTTCCAGAATTGGTAACCATGTTAACCAGGATCTTCAGAAGAACAGAGTCAATAGTATAAAGAAATTGATTCTGAAGACTTAGCCCTATAATCTGCTGTCTTCAAGCTGGAGAAGGAGGGAGGCTGGGACCATTCATCTTCTCCTGGCCTTGAACATGAGAAATCTAGGTACTTCACGCTTACAAGTGATCACCTTAGTTCTCAATCACATGCCCATGGACTGAGAGTTACAACTATCTGCTTCCCCTGTTCTTAGATCTTTAGACTTGTGTAGAGCTGTAGAGTATCATCCTGGGATCTATTTCCATAATCATTTATCATTTCCCTAATAAATGCCTTGTCCTATCTATCTATCTATCTATCTATCTATCTATCTAGCTAGCCATCTATCTATCTATCATCTATCTAGCATCTCTATCCCAGTGGTTCTGTCTCCATAGAGAGGCTAATATATTGCTATCAACTTGTCACTGGCCTAAGAGTCATTGCTCTAACAGGGCATAATACCTCCAGCATTAGAATCTTTTCATATTTGCCCTAGTTAATTATATCACCCTAAAAAAACACATAAAGTTAAGTACAATGTGTAAATAGACATTTATATTGTCAGTTTTTTGGTTGGGAGAGTGAACAGGCATATACACACTCCAGATAGACACACTCATGACAGACACATGCACATATACAAAAAAAGTGATCCATGAAAGTCAAGTTTAATGACCCAGAGTCTTTATTGGTGTTATTTACAAAACATACAAAGGGTTGCTTACAGAAACATGAAGACTCAACAGCAGGTACATCATAGAAAAGCTCACCCCAGTGTGGCTAAAACTCATGTAAGTTACATTCCTGGAGCTCCCCCCATGAGTTGTAAGCAACTTTCCTGGTAAGAGAGTCTCTTTTCTCCTCAGTAAATGTTACTGTTTATGTAATCTTGAGGAGGGGACTTTGGAAATCTTGTAAGTTTCAGGAGCTTCCTGCACCTCTAAGTTTGCTTTATTTCCCAAGTCTTCAGGAGCCTCCCTTTATGAAACATTGCTTAAGTTTGATGGAAATAGCTACACACAAAAAATTAATATTTTGTGGTTACAAATAAGCTAATATATGTATGTTATCCAGTTCTCAATATTTCTAATTGTTTGCCCTATTATATCTAGTTTAGAGTGAAAATTTAATCATGTACTTTTTTAGTGTTTCAAGTTTATGAATTAAGGAATAGGAAAGTGAATCAACCAAGTTCATTGCTGCTGTATAGACCAAAACAGTTCATCCTTAAAATAATTCTTACTTTGTTCTGCTTTGTTTGTATAAAGGTTTTTCTAGCTCACAAGAAATATCCAGAGCTGCCACATATCTCTTTCATTGTAAATCTCAGTATATAACAGTGCTAACATAGTTCTTTCTATGTAGTTTGAAATAAATGATCATAAAACCTAGTTATCATTTGAATGTTTATGAAACACACAATTCCCAATAGTTAATACTGTAAGTTTAGCTAACTGCTAAGTTTTATTCTTGGCCTCATTTTTAAACAAGAAGAATCAATTGACACTTGGCTGTCTATTTTTACACTAAATATATTAAGAAGACTAGAATATTTATATTTGTTTATTTGGGCTGAAACTCTGACCTACCTTAGTCTGAATTGTTTACAACTGACATCACAAAAAACACTATGTATTCCTATTGGTATAATTTTATAAACACATTTTAGATGATAAATCAAGCTAATTGCACTTGAATATGATATTATATATTTATCCAATATTTCCTTAGTGTATTTACTATTTTACAATTACTTCCCAGGTGCCTGATATCAGCCTCCATAGGAACTGATAAGAATTAATGAAATAGGAAAACTCTGGCTTTGGAACCCTTACTTTTCCAGTTGAGGAGTGAACTATGGACAGAGCAAGTAAAATAAACATTTCATATGGTGAGAGAGTGCTGTAAAAACAATGAAGCATGGAAGGAAGATGAAGAATGATGAAGTAATTGGGGCTGAAGCAAGCAGGAGGAAAAGGAAGACACTCCTAGAAAGGTAACAACCATACAATGACCTACAAGTCAGAGAGTCAGGTGTGCTGTACTTTTGTTTTGCTGCCTGAAAGTTGAGGAAACAAATCAATGCAACATTCAGAAAGTAGGAGCACACAGATCTGAGGACACAAACAGGACAAACCTAGAAAGGAGGTCAGTTGCTGCTGTGACTATGTGTGTTTCCCGAGCCTTAAAGGCCGCTGTAAGTGTTACAGCTCTGCAGGGAGAGGCTTCCCCAGTAGAAATGTTACAACTCTCAGAGGGAAGGTTTCCTCAATACAAGTGTTACAGCTCTGAAGGGAAAGGCATTCTGGAAGTCAGGCGACAAGAAGTATCACAAAGTCACACCTCAAGAGAGACTTGTTGGGAGGGACACCCCAGGAGGCTGGCCGCCTCTGTGGGGAGAGAAGCAGCAGAGAAATGAAGAGAAAATATGGTTTTTGTAGGGTTTCTTGGGGAGCCAAGATTTCCAAGGTGGAGATTTCCAGGGTGGGGATTGGTGGGATTTCAAGTCCTGTGCTTGAGCTTTATACTTGGTAGGGCAAAGCTTGGCTGCCTGCTTCTGGAGGGCCTGTATCCTGCTGTTACAGCCACTAGAGTGTTCTGTGGTCCAAGACTGGCAGATGGAAGTCCTTAAGGGCTGGGCCTGGCCACTTAGTGGCTTACAGCCACTACATGAACTTTGACATCAAGGATTTGAAGACTTTGAATAAAGAAATAATGTCCTTGTCTAGTACATATTATAAAAGATGGAATTAAAATTTGAATACAGAAGAGAAAGTGAAAGCATGAAGACCCATGATTAAAAAGACCTTAGAAAAGAACACCAATACTCACTCAAAATCAATACCAGGTAAATTGCCATCTTCATCAGACAATAGGAGAAAGGGGAGACAGGAATAATGAGATGATCAACCTAAGCAGCTAAAGGGATTGAGAAGATGAATGAACTTCTGGGTGCAGGTCAGTGAATGGAAAGTAGACTAGGAGGCCTTTGAACATGGTAAGTTCAGAGCAGGCAAAAGATGATGCCAGGTAGGTGAGTTCAACCAAAATTATGTTCATTAAGAATCTTAGATATCTATCAATCAATAGGTAGCCATGTAAACACACAGATCTTTTCAAAGCCCTGGCATTAGTTAAGATCATGGAAGGAGATTTGGTAGACAGCTAACCAAAAACAAGGGCTGATCCCCAGAGACTGAGGATTGAAGTTGAAGAACCAGAAAAAGAGAGAAAGATTATGTTACAATGCAGATATTTTTCAAATGTGTCAGAAGAAGAACATCCTGTCCTTACCAACACAGGATGATATGTGCTTTTTCTCAATCCTTTGAGGAATTGAAAGACAGAGAACAAGGTTTAGGGCCAAGCAAAAGGTTGCTAAGTTTATTCGCAAGCCTTAAGAACACTCTGATTAGAGAAGTTAAGGGATCTTCACAATGTTGCCACTGAAGTGGGAAGACACATCGCTCCAAGTCCAAGAAATAGGCACTACTCAATGACAGTCATGAAGGTGCACAGGCTGCAGCGAGCTCAGAAACCAAATCCTTAGATCAAATTCTAGGAAAAGGTATCCAGTAGCACTGGAAATTGAAAATAAACCAAATATATGATCAAAAACAGAGATCAGTCACCAAAGTAGTCATATTCACTCAACTTATACAATTTTAGAATCACCTAGGCATGGTAGTACATACACATCCACAGCACTCCATAGTAAGAGGCAGGTGGATCATCAAGATTGAGGCCAGTCAGATCTATTTAGTGAGTTCCAAGCTAGGCTTAGTTATATAGAGAGCTCCTGTCTCAAAACAAAAGACAACAATCACACTAGATAGAAAAAAAAAAAACAACCAGCTGTTTCGTCACTGTCTCAGAAGGTGATCTCAAAATGCACACTAAATTCATGACCCATTATTCATCCTACAAATTCAAAAGTATCATACATATGCATTATATATCATCTTTTTGAATAATTATAAAACTGGTTTGGTCACTTAAGCACATGCCAAGCTCTATTTAGACACTGCCTTTTTGGAAACTGACTGCAATGTCTTTCTTCCCCCAAACCCTCCTGAAACGTGACTACCATTCTCAGATTAAATCTAACTGCTCTTTCCTTGGGATCTATGCTGGATTTAGTAATTCATATTTTAAGCAAAAGAGTAGGGGAAGGTGACTTGGCATAGCATCTGAGGCAGTCAGGAATGCAGCACATCATCCATCTGGTTCTCTTTGGCCATATTGATAGTAACTAGGAAGATATGTGCCTTTTCCCAATCCTTTAAAGAACTGAAAAACAGAGAACAAGGTTCAGGGCAAAAACAAAGGTGTGTGTGTGTGTGTGTGTGTGTATTAATTCCAGGTCCTCACATATATACTAGATAGTTGCTCCTCCAGTTCCAAGCTCACTAAGGTCTTAGTAGAGGCAAAGAATGAGTGAGTGTCTGTACACATGTGTGTGTGCATGATAGTGTGTTTCTCAATACACTGTATATAACAGAAATGAAATTTCCATCAACTGTACTTTCTGCCATGGAAATATAAATTAGGTTGCCATGTGTGATAGTATTACCACTGAAATAACTATTTCATTTTTTATAACAAAAATGTATTTAAACGTTTTCCTCTATGGAACTGCTCTTCTCACAAACATATTGGTTAATCCATCTATCTCCAAGATAGATACAGTATCTTTATTTAGCATGAGCATTTGGTTCTTGAAAATTAACTTTCCTTGGCTTTGGTTTTTGCATAGCTGCAACATGTGAAATAAGCAGAAGGTTTGTAAACAGGGGGTTTCAAAAAATAAAAATCTAGTCTCCTCGCTGAAGAGGGAGTGCCAGCCAGCATATGGCAAGATCAATGTTGAGTCTAGTTCTCATTGGTACAGTTTATAGTTGGCAGTGAACAGGGAAATGTCAGGGATTAATAAGAAAAAGTTAATTTACAAAATAACTAAGATAATGATTATCTAGCTAAACTTCTCTTCTAAGTTTCTTCTACCTATGTCCTAATAGAAGAATAATAACCACTTAATGATTATGTATATTAGGAATACTAGCAAATAATGATAAATTGTGCAGTGTTAGTGCTTGAATGCAACTGATTTCATCAGCAGCAGAAAATGTTAACTGTGGAACCATAGCTTAAAGTACAGTAGTTTATATGCATACATGATTCTGTTTTATAGACAGACTATAGAAATAGTTCCAAATATATGCACTACATGTAATCTAATATATATGATGCTATGATAAATTAAACATTTCCCTCATACTTCTAGGAAAAACAAGCATGACTTTATGCAATTTTTTTCTCTCTTTATCCTGTTCCTTCCCTAGAAATGTCTGACATTCATTTGTGAATTTTTTTTTCTTATTACAGTTAGAGGTAAATAAGATACAGGAGACAAAGAAAAATAAATATGAGCACTAAAAAAGCATAGTTTCTTAAAACTGCCTAATAACATACAAGGTGAAACCAACAGAGCAAGAGAGAGAAATTACCTGAGAAGGTGTCAGGAAGGAATTGGAATGAAGGGGCTTTTGAATAAAGTCTAGGAAGGGATGTGAGAGACAGTGAAGCCCAAAACAGAACAGCTTGCTTTGGCAAAAGAAAACACATGTTGTGTGGATATGGCATAGATGCATGAGGCAACTAGCATACAATATTTGTAAACAGTATGAATGTATATCAGCACCTACAGATGTCTGTGCATATGCACACATGTGTTTTTGTGTTGTTGTTGTTGTTGTTTAGTTCTTCAAACCAATATGACCTTTTTTATTAGCTTGCTGACCAGACTGCTGCTACATAAACTTTCTTTAAATCCATTATTGACTTAATCCACATTTTGTTTTTTAAATGTGTTTATTCTTGTACTCTTTTACATAGAGCAAGATGATGCCCAGAAAACGTTTGAAGTTTAAATTTTTCAATTTGCTTTTAAGCCAATTATACATAAATCTAAAGAAATAGTTTTAAAGAATGTTACTCTGTTGCTGTTTTGTAGTTGATACAAAAACATGACAAATACTCTGGTGCCACCTTGTGATTTGTTTCCATACAGCACTCTGTCAATACTACATTTTGTTGTGGAAAAGATTAAAATACTATATTCCTGCCTGTAATCCCAGAACTCACGAGGCAGAAGCAGGTGGATCACTGTAAACTGGAGGACATCCTGGTTTACATAACTAGTTCTAGGCCAGCAAGGCAATGTAATGAGAACCTGTCTCCAAAAGACACAAAATAACCACAACAAATATACCCAAACATTTGTTCAACAAAGATTTATTAATCACTCTATTAGTACAAGAAATATATTTAAAAATTACATTTATCAAAAAAAATGCTAAAAGTGCATTTTTAATCTAGGCTTTAACAAAACAAAACAAAAAAACCAGAATAGCTAAATCAATCCTGTACAATTAAAAAAAAATCTGGAGGCATCACCATTCCAGATTTCAAGCTGTACTACAGAGCAATAGTAATAAAAACAGCATGGTAGTGGTACAGAAACAGACAAGTGGATCAATGGAATCGAATGGAAGACCCAGAAATGAACCCACACACCTATGGTCACTCAATTTTTAACAAAGAAGTCAAAACCATTGTTCAAAACAATAGAATAAGGACAGCATCTTCAACAAATGGTGTTGGTGCAACTGGATGTCCACATATAAAAGAATGCAAATTAGAGCCATACTTATCACATTGCACAAAACTTAAAGACCTTAACATAAGGCCAGACACACTAAATCTCTTAGAAGAGAAAGTGGGGAAAACCATTGAACTCATTGGCACAGGTGACAACTTCCTGAAAAGAACAACAACAGCTCAGGATCTAAGACCAATAATCAATAAATGGGACCTCAAGAAACTGAAAAGCTTCTGTAAGGTTTAATTCTTCAAGATATGCATTTTCAAGGGGACTGGACCAAAGATATAAACTAAAGCCAGATAACTAGGGCAGAACAACCAATAGACCCCAAAACGATATCTTATTTGAACCAACTTCTGAATCAGATTTAAACAATTCTCATTGCATTGACCAAATAAATCTTTTCACCAGTTTTGAGAGACAATAGGATAATACCCCAAAGAATAGGAAATAGAAATATTTTTTCTTGCTTAATCATTACTTAATTAATGAATTGTCAAATGTGCCAATCATAGTTCCACATTGTCATGAAGCCAGTGAAAACACTGCACATAAACCTCAGAAGTCCCTTAGCATTCAAGAGGTGCCCAGTAGACAGCACCTTCCGCTTCTCACTGAAGTCCCAAGGACAATGCTCTTGTTCTGCCCAAGGACAAATAAACACTCTTGAAATGAGTGGCTTTGGTTCAGTATGTTTTCACTAACTAACTTCACTGTGAGGAAAAAAAATGTTGCATTAATCTTTGGAAGGTATATAATGAATGAATAGAAAGTGGTACCATGGGAATCTGTTTAATAAATATGAAGTCTGACTAGGGTACTTGTTAAAATATCCTGAAATAGAAAATGAATCTATGAAGTTATTCCTGCTACAAATATTGAGTTAATTCATGAAACACATATACACACATTATATATATAACACTGTTCCTTGGCCCTTCAGAATCACTTGATAACATTTCAAGTAGATTTTGCTGTAGCAAAAGTGTAGTAAATGCTTATGTTTCAGAAATATTCAAAACAAACTTGCTTAGAAACAATCCTTGGTAGTGTATCACTACCATCAAGATACCTAAGCATTATATTAACTCCTTCTTCATATGATGGTCAGGAGATTAAGAATCTAGGTAAGGTACTAATTATTTTGGGATCCATAGAAGGGTTTCAATGTCTCATCAAATTATCTATGTTAAAGTTTTTTGTTTGTTTGTTTGTTTTTTGTTTTTAATAATTTATTTTTTATTTCTTCAAGTTACATCTCAATCACAATCCCCTCCCTACTCCCCCCTCCAGTCCCATCCACTCTCCTCCCCCTCAATCCCCATCCTCTTCCCTTTTTTTTTTTTTTTTTTTAGTTTAAGGTATTTGTTTTTCCCCCCAACAGCTCTCCCTTTCAGCCCAAAAAAATGGTTCTTTTTCTTATAACTATAAATATAAGACAAACAACTGAGATAAATAGGCCACAATTTATAAGAGTTATATGGCTTAGCATACATTCCCAATGTCCAGTCCATATGTATTTGGCACCTGACTTTAACATTCTACTATCTAACCATCTCCATGAGTTTAAAGTTCTATATCTAACTCAGCTTTCATACTAACTTGCCTCATAATTTTAAAAATATCTTCTTAGATCCAGAACACCCTCTTGATTCCTAAACAACTCAAAATTTAACTATGAGACTCTAGCTATCTATTCTTCAACCACCTCAGAGACCTGAGAGAGATAAATATATCTGATTATATAGGAAGTACAGGGCCTACAGCTTCCCAAACTAAGAAATGACATAACAGTGGCTGCCTGGACAGTTCCCATTTTCTCTCCATACATTACAGCATCAATCTTCAGCCATTTGGCCCCGTTTCTCTGACAGATATTGATTTTAGAGCAGGAATTATGAAGGACTTACCTACCCTGTCTTGACAGAGCTAGGCTGTCGACTTACCTGCCTCCAAGTTTTATCCTTTTTGGACAGAAGTCTGTCTACAGTTGAAGCAAGGGGTTTTTCTTGCCAAGAGAAAGGCTTGCCACCAATTCAATCATCTCCCACTGGAGATTCTTCGATGCTCATCTTCTACTTGGAGTAGAATAGGGGGTGCTGTCAGGAGCTGACATGTCTCGATATCAAAAATCTTAAGTTAAGAAAACATCTTTGAATGCCATATTCTGCAGATCTCTTGAGGTTTTTGAAGATGCCCTATCTATCTCTTATATTTAGATAAGCAAATGTTGCTTGTCTCTTAGCAACTTGATTTCTGAGTAGCTTAGAAAATAACTGTGATAGACTGTCATAGTAACTAACAAAATGACAAGTTTTCATGACTATTAGTTTCCGTTTCTTAATTATCCTAAACAGTTTATGTCGGTTGGTAGCAAGAGGTCAAAACTTGACATTTCATTTTTAAGTATTACTACGAACAATACCTTTAAGAAGCATTACCCTTAATTTTGTATCAATATACAAAGATCAATACCAATGTGGCCAAATATAATCTTAATTTTATATCAATATACAAAAATCAATACCGATGTAGCCCAATACAATCTTAATTTTACATCAATATACAAGGGTCAATATCATTGTGACCAAATATAATCTTAATTTTGTATCAATATACAAAGATCAATACCGATGTAGCCCTATACAATCTTAATTTTGCATTAATATACAATGATCAATACCAATTTAGCCAAATATAATATTAATTTTGTATAAGTATACAAAGGTATAAGGCCATATTCAATAATCTGTCCTTTTTTCTTGATCTTTCCTATACTATGTCTATGTCCCATTTTTCTCAAGTCTGTTCACTCCTATATAAGAGAGAAATAAGGATACAGAAAAGAAAAAGAGAGAAGTCCCTGGGTCTAACCTCCAAAACCCATTTAACAAGACCATTTAACAGCTTGTAGTCTTTTCCCCTAAATAACAAAATTTTCTATTATCTATCAAATAACCAAAGTGGGGGGAACACCCTCCCCACCTTCTGGGGATGGGACGTTGTTCTCTTAAAATGACTTCCTGCTGATTTGGGACATAGTAAACCTGTTTGGGGCCCAAATAAGAATGGAAAAATGGTTAAAAATGTTAATAGAATCATTGGATGTTCAGTCCTTTTGTGCTAAGCTATTTAGTTGTCCTAAGAAGTTCATAGACAGAAGCTGATCTTCAGAGCTTTACTGAAGATCTGGCTGGAGTAGTCTGTGGAGCTGAACTATGTTAGCGATTTTGAGTTGTTGTGGTTGTAGACTTTTGAGGAAACAGCTATTGAGGAAGTCCGAAAGGCTGGATCATCTGGGCCACTCGTCTTCTTTGGTGTCTGATCTGTTTTCTGCTGAGGTTTCCATTGTCCAGTTGTCCCTGGATTCCTTGAATGGATGCTTTAAATCTCCTGGAAAGATAAGAACAGAGCCCTGCCCTAATCCTAACTCTGGGACAATTACCTTTTTTTTTGGAGGGGGGGGGTTTCAGGTAATATTTTTCCTGGAGCAAATTTGGTTTTTTGGCAATATATAAAGTATTACCTTTCAATCCAGATTAAAGAAGAAATTATTTTGATATTTTGGAGCTAAACAAACCTTTAGTGTATATATTTTGAGATCTCAAAGGACAATTTGTTTGAATTACAGCCTGCCTTTTGTAAGTAGCTTTTAAACTTAAATCCTTCCAAATCCTATGTGCCTGTCTCTGCATTCTAAGTTTTGGGATTAAAGATGTGCTCCTCCACCCCGGATCAAAGTTTTTCTCTGTTTAGAGCTTGTTTTGTATCAGGCTGACCTTGAGCTCTGAGATCTGCCTGTTTCTGTCTCTAGTGTGTTGGGATTAAGGGTGTATTCTTCCCCAGTGATGGGACTAAGGGTGTGCACCATCACCACCCTGTTCTTGTAACTCTAGAATTTATAAGACAACTAACTCTATAGTGATCCTCCTGTCTCTACTGGAGATAAAGGCATGGGCTAACACCATGCATTATTTTACTTTAGCTCTAAGTTTTTTCAACTCTTGGAGGTTTGTAAAACCAGGTTGAACAGCTATCACCTTTAATTTATTTACAGTGTTTTAAACCTGTTACCTGCTTTTTAATGCCAAACCATGGAAATAGCCTATACCTCAAAAAAAAAAAAAAAAAAACTTTTAAGCTGCTATCAAGTTTGTGTAATCTCTGTAGCCACCTGCAGTTTAACATTCTAATCTGAAATTAAGGCCATTTTCCTTTCATGCCAGTAAGGCAATTATACCTTTGGTAAATTATAGTTTGAAAATTTTATATTGTATTTTTATTATATTTTAAGCTTATTAACTCTTTTCTTAAAAAAGTATTATTTACTTCTAGAACATAGTTTCCTCCCTCCTCCCCTCTTGGCCCCTCCCTTCCTCTCTCCTTCCCTCCCTCTCTCCTTCCCTCCCTCCCTCCCTCCTTGTTCCTCTACTTGATACTCTCCTCCTCAGATGAGGTGGGTCCTCACATATCATACTCCCTCAGATCTTGAGTCATGTGAGGCCCAAGAGCTTCCACTCGTACTGGAGCTTGATAAGGCACACCATCTAGGGTGTGGGGTTCCACTAACCTGCAGCAGATTCCATGACTCACTGGTTATGTTAAAGTTTTAACAAAAGAAAACATCCCAAGAACATTTAACAAAGAGTAGTGCAAAGCAGAACTCTGCTCATTGTGAATATTCTTTTTTTCCTAAGTTTCTTGCATGTAGGATTTCAACAGAACCACAAACAATATTTGGATGTTCTAAGGGAAAAGCATGCTTTCTTGCCAACTGAAGACACCTGCACTCAATGGACATTCTACTTGATAGAGCCCACTGTCTTATCACAATTTGTGCAAGTGTTTGCAATGAGGAATCCATTTTTTAAAGCTAGCTTTCAAAGTAATGAGTCTTGTCACAGCATTTTCATACATGCTTTATTCTTCTTCATTATTATCCTTCCCCTCTTTTCCCTGTATGCATAACTCCATTCTAATTTCATGTTACATGTATTCCATTACTCTTTTTGCTCTACCCATTAAGATCTCTTCTTTCCTTCTTATTGTCACCATTCCAGTTTCATGACCTAGACCTCAATACAAACACACATATATGTGCAAATTAAAAACTAAATTCAACATACAAAACAAAACATGCAATACTTGCTTTTCTGGATCTTGCTTATTTCACTTAACATAATTTCAGTTACATAATATCCTTCTGCAGATGTTCTGATTTCATTTTCTTCTTTGTGGCTAAGTAAATTTCTACTATGTGTGTGTAGGGGGCTTTATTTTATCCAGCCATGTGCTAATGAACAGCTATATTGGTTTATCTATTATGAACAAATAAATATAGAACAATAAACATGCATGTTCCTCTGTAGCAGGGCTTAGAATTCTTTAGTTTTATATCCAAGAATGATATAGCTGGGCTATATGATAATTTCCATTTTAATATTTTATAAAGCTTCCTCACTGATCTCTATAGTGGCTACATAAGTTTACAGTTCCACCAGCATTCATGAAGGATTCCTGCTCCTACACATTATGGCCTGCATTTGTTTTCTTGATGATAGCCATTAAGGCTAAGGTGAGATGGATCCCTTGGTAGCTTTAGTTTTCATTTCCTTGATGTCTACGAATTCTGAACACATTTTCTAGTGTTTACTGGCCTTATCTACCTCATATTTTGAGAACTATATTTTTAGTTCATTGGCCCATTTATTAATTAGAAGATTTGATTATATGGTGTTTACTTTTTATAGTTCTTTATGTGTTCTAGATATCAGTCCCTGGATGATATATGGTTAGCAGACCATTTTCCTTTTCTGGATTCTCTATATTATCCCTAACAAATTATTTATTTATTGATATACATGTATGGATATTTTCAGTAGCCTGTTGTTTTTTGTTACTATGTTTCTGTAGTATAATTTGAGATCAGGAATCATGATATTTTCAACTTTGTTTTATCTGCTTAGGGTTGCTTTCACTATTTAGGATCTTTGATCTTCTGACTAAGTTATTTCTACTACAACTAAGAATGTAATTGCAGCACCTGGGAGAGCAGACACTGCCGCCTCCCTGGCAGCACAGAACAGCTGGCCTTGGATGTGGGGGCTATGGATGAGCTGGCCCTGAGGGTGTGAGTTTGAGAGAGGTAGCTCTGCCTTTTCTCTACTTTTCTGTGGCGTTGGCAAGGAGAGAGCCCCTCCCCTCCCTCCTGCCCTCACAACCAGTGGCAGACAGAAGATCTAACCCTGATGGGGTCACAAGAGCAAGAGAACTGACTCTGCCTCTCAAATGCTGCAGCACTCAGGCAGGCCCTGCCACCTTATCTTGGCAGTACAGTAGAGATAGCCCTGGATGTGAGGGCTGCAGGTGAACTGGTCCCAAGAGTGTGAGCCCAGGAGATTGGTTCTGACTCTTGCCAGAATGGTGTCATTGGCAATGGAGAGATCCCCTCCACTCTCTTTTGCCCTCTCCACAGGTAGCTGGCAGCAGAGTTGGTCCTGATGGGGTCATGAGAGCAGGAAAGCTGGTCTATCCCCCTTACTTGCTGCAGTATTCATGAGAGCAGGCCCCACACTTTACCTGGGCAACATAGTAGAGCTGGCCCTGGATTTGGGGGTTGCAGGCCCAGAACCAGGGCTTTGAGTTGACCTACCTCAACATCTACTCCATATATGAACTCCTGGAGTGCATGACAAGGCCAGTTCTACAGATCAAAAACTACAGAATCTCCATGACACCAGACAACAACAGGATATCTAAGAGGAGTCTCAGTGAGGTTCCTGTGTTGACAAAGTAGCAGAAGCCAGAGGACTTGAACCAGATGAAGAAGTCATTGTAATGAACATTTGCAAGCAAAAATGTATGAACAAAAAGGAATATTGGGGGACACACTGTGACACACTACAACTTCCACAGTGAGACTTTTTTTTTCCTGTTGGGAGTCAGCAAGAGTGGAAGGTGGGTCTGAGGGGAAATGGGAGGAGATGAGTGGGATCAGGGTGTATGATGTGAAATTCACAAAAATAAATAGATAAATAGATAGATAGATAATATAAAAAAGAATTTCACTATAAATTGAGCTTAGCTCTTGTGTTGTTACATGTTTTTTGTATAAGAATAGCACTATTTATCTCATTGTCTCATTTTCTGATACTGAGGAACTGTGAGCTTATAGAGGTATTGCAATGGCTTCTTTTATCATATCTTGTGTATTTCTTTGTTGTGTTTTGTGCATCTGTTAGAATGGATGTGTCCTCCAGTGCTTATTTTCCCTCTTCCCTATACTTTGTTTGTTTTATTTTGCATGAGTCTTCTGGTGAAGTTTCTTCAGATGAATTTATGTTTCTCACTAGGAGGAAAAACCAGCTGCAATAACATGATTTTACAAGAGTCTGAGTGTTAACTGCAAAAGAAAGCACACCATGTGATTCACTTATGTTCGTAAAAAGGTTCAGAGACAGTGGTACTGGAGGGAAATGCAGTTTACACATTTTTAGAACTAAGAGTATCAATGATTATGTTATAAATTCATGAGGAAGTGGGAAATGGAAAATAGGGAATGAATATATGAATGGGAGTATGTAGGTTTAAGGCTTTCTGTAGCTAAGGCTCTGAGGAGGTATGGAAGAGCTACCCAGTTGTGTTTCCCATCACCACTGGGTATTCATATTCCAGCTGCTCGATTTAACTCACACCCACTGGAAAGATACTGAAAGAAATGCTTTGTATGAACTTTCCCATTTCGACTGTATTGAACTTTGTCAATGGACCCTTTTATCTCCCAGTTTTCAGGTGAAGAAATAGGCATTTAGAGATTAAGTACATTAGTCACGTTTTCACAGGTGTCAAATGATGGAGCCATCAAGGGAAATTGTTTCTTGTTTTACATTGAAATTTTTTCATACAATTCTTTCTGATGACAGCTTCCCTTTCACCAACTCCCACCATCCTTCCCACCTCTCCACCTACACAACTGCATGTCTTTTCTGGGAAATAATTTGTTAATGTCTTATACACTTCTGATTTACACTCTCATACCCTCTTCTCCCTCATCCTATCTCCTGCTCTTACTCCTGTCATATTCTCTCTCTCTCTCTCTCTCTCTCTCTCTCTCTCTCTCTCTCTCTCT
>CAJQZJ010004752.1:7449094-7478354 GCA_907164525.1 Lophiomys imhausi
TCTCTCTCTCTCTCTCTCTCTCTCTCTCTCTCTCTCTCTCTCTCTCTCTCACTCTCTCTCATACACACACACACACACACACACACACACACACACACACCAATATTACTGCATCAACAATAATGCTTCCATTTTCCTGCTTCAACATTCAGCCCATCTGTCCAATCCTACTTTATCTGTAAGCATTTTCTTCCCAATTTAAATCAAAGTCACCTCTCCCTCCTGCCAAGCCAGTGGTTTCCAACTTTGGCGGCTCATCGGAATCACCTGTGGAGACCTAATCTAATTGGTCTGGGAGCCACCTGGGCATCAAGATTTTTAAATCTCTCAAGGTGATTCCAATGCATGGGAAAGGTTGAAGAAACACTGCTCTAAAAAATCTTAAGTGATCAATATTTAAGCTGTACAATTCTTTCTGCAATGAGAACCACAAACTTGAGTGTTAGAGACAGATTTAGAAATAAGATGCTTTATCAGTAAATGAGAGTGTTGACCGACTAGTAATCTTCAAACATTATTTTTGCAAAATACTTGGAATGAAATATTTTGGAGGCACACAAAAAAGAAGGGATAAAAATAAAGGGGTTTTGTTAGTAGAAATGAGAAGAAAAACACAATGTGACTAGCTCACCCCTTCCCCACTACTGTATACTTGAGTCTCTTGGGAAACTACATGAATAGTTGATGACACCAATGGTCAAAGGCTAAATATACTGAGTTATAAAAGTCTCTTTTTGCTGCCTGTCACTCTGTGGCATCATGAACAAATCCACAATGAATTATCTATATGTTAACTGAATTAGTGAATGACTCCTTTCCCCAAAATGCATTACTTAGCTAATAGAGTTTTTATTTCTTAAGAGAATCATATTCCACTAAGAAAAACAACAGTATTTCTGAATCACCCAGAAGTAGTATCATGTACCAATGACTGACATTAAAATTTCAAATTCACAACCGCTTCACAAAGCAAATACTAGCATATCCCTTCTGCCACTGAAGAAATTGAAGGTTAAGGGTTAAATGATTTATCTCAAATTGTGGTACAATTTTGTGACACACTCCCATGTCCTAATCCAGTTTATTCTACTTCTTATAACTATTTTATGAGCTTCTCCTTTACCTGCCACCACAGGCTTAAAAACACTCCACTAATGAGTAGCACAGAGCTGTCTCTGAACTACACAGAACCAAAGTTCAGCAAGAATTTAGTACAAAAGACAATTTGCAGCACACTTCTGGAGATCATCAGGTGGAAAAATACAGGTAATAGAGTTTTGTATTCACATAACATGAAAGAACTGTGCATACTTTTAATAAAAAAATATGAAGTAAATTTATTTTTAACAAAAATGAAGACATATTGAGCGTGGATTCCCACTATTAAGTGAAGATTAAAGAAGAAATCAATGAATAAAGTCTTTCATTTAAGAATATCTCAAACACTAACAAAGTAAGTACATTTAAAAAAAGAAAACACTGTGACTGGATATCTCAGTTTTCTGAGAAAGCTCAGCTAACCACAAATCACTTTTATTCCCAATTTAGTTTCCTTCTTCTTCTCCAACAGGTCATTTTCCTTCCTGTAGGAAGATTAGTGCAGAGCCTGGCCATATTAAAATGTCACAGAAACATGCTGGGAATAAAAGATACTTGGTAGACAAGGGAACTTCAGTGAGTAATCCACCAGGAACATGCCATCACTAAGTCAAGATAATAGACACAAAGAACACATCCATAGAGAGAAACTGAACCCTGTCATCCTATATAGCCTATTATACCAACACTCTATAAAAATCTGAAAGTCATATCTCACCCTGCAAATTATAGATTATTTTTACAGCTAAATAAACAGAAATAAAAGGAACAGTAGGGAATAATTTGTCTTTAATGAGTTCATTATCAAACTCCTCTGTTCTTTAATGAAAGATATACCTGCTAATAAACACAGAGACCCACAGTATGTAGAGAGTGAGAGACTTCGAAGCACTCAGTCCTAAATGGAATGACTTCATCGGGCCCCTCCCCTAAATGCTCAGGAATCTATACTGAGGACATAGTAGAAAGATTGTAAGGGCCAGAGTTGGTGGATGACTCACAGGAAACTGTCTTCCAGACACAGCAGAACTGATACATATATGAACTAACAGGAAACTGTCTTCCAGACACAGCAGAACTGATACACATATGAACTCACAGAGTCTGATACATTTACAAGACCTCCACAGGTTTAAACCAGACAAAATGACAGCATTGAGAATAGGAAGTGAACAAGTCCCACCCCTAGCCAAGATACTATTTACAACTGATAGCTGTTGGGAAAGGGAAAATCACTTCTCTAATGGAGTGTCACTGGGTGTATCAACCACACTCTAAATAAATCTCATTCTCAGGAGTAGTTGGCCAACACCTGTTTTATCTAGGGTTGGCGGGGTTATTTTGTTTGGTTTGCTTTTTTTTTTTTTTTTGTCTTATTGGTTAATTGTTTACTTGGGTGTTTCGTTTTTGTTTTGAGAGAGAGAACATCAAATTGGATGGGTAGGGAGGTGAGCAGGTGAGCAGGGTCTGGGAGGTGTTGAGATAGGAAAAGAATAAGATAAAAATATAGTTTATGAAAAAATTAAATAAGAAAAACAAGAAAGAAAAAGAGATGGAGAAGGAGGAATGGAGTGAGAGAGGGAGAGAGAGAGAGAGAGAAAGAGAAAGAATGATATGCATACCAATTCTTAAATCTCTACACAAGAAGTGCAAGTTTTAAAAACGTGACTGGACATATCTAAATTCATGTATGTATGTATATATATATATGTATAAAATGTTTCCTCATATTTAATACTCGGCTTATAATTTTTATCATAATGTAATTAAGATAAAATTTACATTTTTTACATTTTTACATTTACATAAATTTTTACATTAATTATCATAATTACATTAAGATAAAAATTAATTATATTAGTTGTTAACAATCAATTAATTATAAATATAAAATATTAGCTAAACAGCTACAAAATATATTAGCTATTAGTATTATTGATAGCAAATATAATGGAGAAAATCCATTAATATGTCTAGAATGTACAAGACAATATGTGCAAAAGTACGAGTTATGGGTGATAAGTTGATTATCAAATTGTCCTCAGCTCTCTTCTGAAGGAATTGGTTCCTGACGTTTCTTGAAATGTGTTGTAGATCTTGGACATAAATATTTGGATCTGGGATGGATGATGGATTCCAAAGCAACCATCTATACGGTTTCCTATCTCAGGGTCCTGTCCTGAATGGCTTCACTCTGGACAGTGAATATGAAACAAAGTGTAAGTGGGTAAAAGTTGAAACAGTAACACAGAGCTGGATGGGGACTAGACAACAAAGCTCACAAGAAGAAGGCTTTAGGCTGACAAGAAGGTGTTAGCTTCGCTAGGGCAAGGTGTCAGCCACAGCAGCAGAGAACCTTGGTCTTGCTTTTCTGAAGGCAGAAGTAGGAAATCATTTTTCAGTATTAAATGTAGCACATTGTCACACTTCTTCCTAAGATCCAACACCAAAACTATGGCTTCATTCTCAGTGAAAGGCTGAGCCTGAATATGCAGCTTTCTGGGCTATTCTCTGACCTTACTTAGTTAAATCCCCCATTGCATACTGTAACTAAAACAGCACAATGCTATGTTCATTAAACATTTTTAATTGGCTGTGATTCACAGTGTTGAAAATCAGTAGTTTCAGTTCTAGTTATTCTATTAAGTAACACGTGGATAATTGTTAAATTGTCATCTTTATTTCTAAATATTTCCTCTGCAACACTAAAAAAATTCCCAACTTGTAGATATTTTTTTTTCAGAAATTATAGGACTGTGGGAAGAACATAGGTTCTGAGGCTTTGATTAGAATTCCAAGAATATTTACTTAAAGCTCTGTGATCTTAGGTGGCTTTCAAACTTCTCCAGATCAAGATTTCACCATCTATTAAACAGAGTATTAATTATAAATCCTGTGCATGCATCAGCCAGGCATGGTGGTGCACACCTTTAATCCTAGCACTCGGGAGGCAGAGGCAGGAGGATCTCTGTGAGTTCGAGGCCAGCCTGGTCTACAAAGTGAGTCCAGGACAGCCAGGGTTACACAGAGAAACCCTGTCTTGAAAAAAAAAGATAAATCCTGTGCATGTATTTTTATGAAAATTAATCAGGATATGTAAATCATTTACAACTCCAGCTACAAATAAACACTATCTAATACCTATATTTTTTTTAGCTAAAACAATAAACTAAAAGCTAGAATATTATATACATCCCCATCTTAAAATAGCATCATCTACTTCAAAAGTAGTGATTAGCCTTGGTAGAATATAATCTTAATGTGTTTCACCCTCAATATGGTCTCATTTGAACTGTTTTGATGAAATATGGATATGTAAATGAACGCATCTCTCAAAAGATAACAATTAGGCACGTGAGTTCATTACAAGCTATCTTGGACACAATATTTGGCAAGGAAAATATGCTCATCCCAAATATTCTAAACCCTACTATTACACTGAAAAGCACCCTAAGCTATTCATAAAAATTCCAGTCCATAGGATATTCACTAGAGTCATTCATCAAGTCATTTAAACAGCTGATAAAGAGGTGACCGAAACAGAAATGATTGAATTTCTCTCTGAGGAGTCAGAGTGAGTCTCTGCCAAAAGCAAGAAGCTATTATGTCATGTACAATTTATTTGGTCTAGTGATTCGAAGAATTTGTTCCATCCATTATTATCATTTTCCTTCCTTAGGTTCTTATATTCATTAGGAAATGTCCTTAGCTGCCCTAAAGATTTCATGTTCATTACCTGCTTTAGATTGAATAAACTGGATATGGCCTAGCAGAGTGATAAAATAATATTAGCAAACAGATGCTAGACTTTAGTGCCTTAAAGTGGTTTTCAGGGATGTGCTCAGTGGCCCTGCCCCTTCCCACCTACAGCTGTCAGCATCTTGCTCTGTGCGCTCTTTCCCTCTGTGCACTCAGGGCTGGGTGGTTTTTATAAGTGAGAGGATTAATAGGCCCAGGAACAGATGTTCTTTTACAGTGGGTACTATTGCAATATCCGATTGTGCTTTATGTGTGGTTGATAGCAATCACTCCCCAAAGAGGCATTTCTTAAATACCTCTCTATTTTAAGATCCACATTTTGGTAATTTTATTAAGTAAGAAATTAAACACTCGCTGGTTCAAGTGGATCACTGACTGTGAGCAAACTGTGCTTAGAGAACTTTTTAAAGAACATATTCTCTGGATCGTTCACTGCCACCTTTCTCCGACTAAACACCAAGTAGAATTGGTGCATACAGGGAGAGTTTTCAATTGGATGGCAGTGGAGATGAGATATCCAAAGCATGGACAAAAAAAAAATTCAAGGCATTTGAAAAAGAATTGAAGAATTCCATTATCAGGGTTTTGTCTCTATAAACCTGTTCGTAGATATCACTGGAGAATTGCAGAATGACAAAATAAGATGTAAGATGAAATCCCCAAATAGTTTTGGTTTTCATTTCCCTGATGACTAAGGATGCTGAATATTTTTTAAGTGTTTCTAGGCCATTTGTGTTTCCACTTTTAAGAATTTTGTGTTTACATCTGTACACCATTTTAAAAATTGGGTCATTTGTTTTCTTGATATCTATTTTTTGGAGTAGTTTATATTTTGGATATTAGCCCACTGTCAGTTGTGTAGTTGGTAAACAAACAAATAAACAAACAACCTGTTTCCCATTGTCTAGTCTTCTGTTTTGTTTAAATGATATTGTCCTTTGCCTTACAGTAGTTTTTCAGTTTCATGAGTTCCTGTTTATTAATTGTTGATCTTAGTGCCTGTGCTATCAGTAATTCTGTTCAGAAAGCTTTTTTTTTCTGAATTCTGAATTCACTCTGTCAATGAGTTTGAGACTACTCCCCTACACTATTCTATCAGGTCCAGTGTATCTGGCCTTATTTGATGTTGTTGATCCATTCACAGTTAAGATTTGTGCAGGTTGATGGATTTCTTTGCATTCTTCTACGTGCAGCCATCCAGTTTCACCAGCACATTGTTGAAGATTCTGTCTTTCATCCAGTTTGTATTTCTGGCTTCTTTATAAAAAATCAGTTTTCCAAAGGTGTGTAGACTGATTTGTTAGAAGCCATAATATATATGCAAAGGACTTATAGGCCAAAAAATAGAATTAAAAAAATATACAATAAAATTAAGAGATAAGAAGAAAGAAATTTTGAGAAAGGATTAGCTGTGACATGACATTATGAGACAAGGAACCTCCAAAAAAATTCATCTGAGTTCAGATCTGTTGGCCATCTACTGCTAGGCATGCAGCCTGGCCTTAAGAGTAGCTTGCTGTTTTGTTCGAATGACAGTGTCTTCTGCCTTACAGAAGCTTTTCAGTTTCATGAGGTCCCATTTATTGATTGTTGATCTCAGGTCCTGAGCTGTTGGTGTTCTGTTCAGGAAGTTGTCACCTGTGCCAATGAGTTAGAGGGTTTTTCCCACTTTTTCTTCTAGTAGATTTAGTGTGACCGGCTTTATGTTAAGGTCTTTGATCCACTTGGACTTAAGTTTTGTACAAGGTGATAAGTATGGGTCTAATTTCATTCTTTTACAAGTGGACATCCAGTTGGACCAACACCATTTGTTGAAGATGCTGTCCTTCCATTGTGCTGTTTTGGCTTCTTTGTCAAAAATTAGGTGGCCATAAGTGTGTGGGTCTATTTCTGGATCTTCAATTCGATTCCATTGATCTACTGGTCTGTTTCTATACCAATACCATGCTGTTTTTACTACTATTGCTCTGTAGTACAGCTTGAAATCTGGGATGGTGATACTTCCAGATTTTTTTTATTGTACAGGATTGATCTAGCTATTCTGGGCTTTTTGTTAAAAGCTCATCCTGAGTGAGCTAACCCAGACTCAGAAGGATGCATATGGCATCTATTCACTTATAGTAGGATTTTAGCTATATAGTAGAGGATGTCGATACTACAACCAACACACCAAAGGGAACATGGACATAGATTTTTTTTCTATTTTTATTTTTATTTATTTCTCTATTTTTTACTCTTTTTTATCTGTTTGTCTGCTTGTTTGTTTGTGTGTTAGTTCTCTCTCCCAGGCAATGAGACACTTTTCACTAGTGGTACTGTCTCGTGGACCCCCAATGTATGAGGAGGCTCTTGGCCCTCACACAACCTCTGAACTGAGGTGAGGGACTGTTATATAGGGACACTCCACTCCAGAGAAATGGGATGGAAGGGTTAGGGGGTAAAGAAAAAAAAATGAAATGTGAAGTTTCAGCCTTTTGCTACTAATTGTCATAAACTGTTTAGGATAATTAAGAAATGCAAACTAATAGTCATGAAAGCCTGTCATTGTATTAGGTACTATGAGAGTCTATTATAGTTATTTTCTAAGCTTATCAGAAATAAAGCTGCTAAGAGACAAGCAACATCTGCTTATCCTAATATAAGAGATAGATAGGGCCTCTTCAAAAACCTCAAGAGATCTGCAGAATATGGCATTCAAAGATGTTTTCTTAACTTTAGATTCTTTTTATATTGAGACATATCAACTCCTGACAGCACTCCCTATTTTGCTCAAAGTAGAAGATGAACATCGAAGAATATCCAATGGGAGATAATTGAATTAGTCACAAGCCTATCTCTTGGCAGGAAAAACCCCTTGCTCCAACTGTAGAGAGAATGCTGTCCAAAAAGGACAAAACTTGGAAGCAGGTAAGTCAACAGCCTAGCTCTGCCAAGACAGGGTAGGTAAGTCCTTCATAGTTCCTGCTCTACAATCAATGTCTGTCAGAGAAACGGGGCCAAACGACTGAAGATCAATGCTGTAATGTATAGAGAGAAAATGGGAACTGTCCAGGCAGCCACTGGTATGTCATTTCTTAGTTTTGGAAGCCCCTGTACTTCCTATATAATCAGAGATATTTATCTCTCTCAAGTCTCTGAGGTGGTTGAAGAATAGATAACTAGAGTCTCATAATTAAATTTTGAGTTGTTTAGAAATCAAGGGAGTGTTATGGTTTAAGAAGATGTTTTTAAAATTGTGTTTCAAGTTAGTATGAAAGTTGAGTTAGATATAGAACTTTAAACTCATGGAGATGGTGAGAAAGTAGAATGTTAAAGTTGGGTGCCAAATACATATGGACTGGACATTGGAAAAGTACGCTAAGCCATATAACCCTCATAACTGTGGCCTAATTACCTCTGTTGTTTTGTATTGTATTTATTATTATAAGAGAAAGAGCCATGTGTTAGACTGAAAGGGGGAGCTGTTGGGGGAAATAAGATATACCTTAAACTTAAAAAAAAAAGGGGGAAGAGGATGGGGGGTTGAGGGTGGGAGGGTGGGACTGGAGGGGGAAGTAGGGAGGGGATTGCGATTGAGATGTAATTGAAGAAATAAAAAATAAAGTAAAAAAAAAAATAGTAGCTTGCTTCCCCAGCAAGACTCCCTTGGAGGAAACTAAAATTTCATTTGCAAGTAGTTATCAATTGGAGGCAACTTCTAGGTTAGAGAAAGAGGCATGTGTCCATTTCTCCTTTCAGCTCTAGGACCAGTCGGGATACTTTTAATAACTGCTTCTATTACATTGAGGGTTACAGGTATGTTTAAATTGCTTGTCTGTTCTTTATTTGACTTTGGTAGGTCGTATACATCAAAATTATACATTTATTTTAGGTTTTTATATTTGCTGAAAGAGAATTTTAAAGTATGACTTTGTGATTCCCGAAATTTCCTCAGTGTTTGTTGTTATACCCCTCCACCTTTTCATCTCTAGTTTCATTCATTTGGATCATTTCCTTCTGCCTTTTAATTAGTTTGGATAAAGTTTTGTGAATATTTTATTGATATTCTCAAAGAACCAACTCTGTTTCATTGATTTTTTATATATTGTTTGTTTGTTTCTATTTTATTGATTTCAGCCCTGTGTTTGATTACTTCTTGCTGTCTTTTCCTTTTAGTATGAATTATTTTTGTTCTAGAGTTTTTATATTTGTCATGAAGTTACTAATATATGATCTTTCCAATTATTTTACTTAGGCCTTTAGTGCTATGAACTTGCCTCTTAGAACTGCCTTCATTTTGTTCATTTTGTCCCATAAGTTTGGGTATGTTGTGTTTTTACTTTCATTCAATTCTAAAAAGTTTTCAATTTCTTCCTTAATTTCTATGTTGACCAATTTTTCATTTAGTAGTGAGTTGTTCAGTTTCCATGACATTGTAAGTATTCTGTTGTTTCTGTTGTTGCCATTGATACTAAAATTTAATTTGTTTGGTCAAATAGGATACAGGATGTTATTTCAATCTTCTTGTATGTGTTGAGATTTGCTATGTATCCCAGATGTGGTAAATTTTGGAGAAAATTTCACAAGTTGCTGAGAAGAAGGTATATTCTTTTGTGTTCAGGTGAAATCTTTTGTAAATATCTGTAGGGTTCATTTGATTTATGACATCATTTAGCTCCAGCATTTTTCTATTTAGTTTTTGTCTGGTGACTTGTCTATTGGTGAGAATGGTGTATTGAAATCACCCACTAACAGAGTGAGAGGGTTAGTATGTGCTTTTAGCTGTAGTTGTATCTGTTTTATAAACTTGGGTGTCCTTGTGTTTGGTACATTGATGTTTAGAACTGCCAAATTTTCATGGTGGATATTTTCCTTTGATGAGTATATAGTGTCCTTCCAGATCTCTTCAGATTAGTTTTGGTTTGGTATATTTTTTTCAGATATTAAAATGGCTACAAAAGCTTGTTTCTTGGGTTCATTTGGAAGATATTTCTTCATACTTTTACTCTGAGGTAATATCAATCCTTGATGTTAAGGTGTATTTCCTGGATGCAGCAGAAGGGTGGTTTCTATTTATTATTCCAGTCTGTTAGTCTGTTTCTTTTCATTGGGGAATTGAACACTGAGTTTGAGAGTTATAGTGAGCAGTATTTTTTGATTCTCATTTTTTTTATTGTCGTTGTGGTAGTGTTGAATTTTCCCCCTACTGTTTCTTTGCTGGTCTGAGATCATTTGTTCATTGTCTATTCTTGGGTGTGGTTAACCTTTACAGGTTGAAATTTTCCTTCTTGCATCTTCTGTAGAGTTGTATTTGTAGATATATACTAATTAAATTTGGTTTTATCCTGTAAAACTCTCCAACTACAGTGATAGAAAATTTTGCTGGGTAGAGCAGTCTGGGCTGGCATCTCTGTCTGTAGCACATCAGTCCAAGCCCTACTGACTCTTAGAGCCAACATTGAGAAATCAGAATGTAATATGGGTCTGCATTTATATGTTACTTGGTCTTCTACCCTTGAATCTTTTAATATTATTTCTTTATTATGTATGTTGAGGTTCTTTTCCAAGTATTAATTCTGTTTTATTAGTCAACTGGAAAACTAGACAATCCTCCAGTCCAGGAAGGTGTTAATTTAATCCTCTTCCTCATCATCACCGGCTCCAGCACCACCCTGTCCTTTCTTGGCATTCTTCCTCTTCACTCAGCATGGGAGGCCTGCACCTTAAGGAGAACAGAGGGAGAAGACATTGTGTTCCTGGGAGTCCAGACTGACAAAGGTGGATAGGATGTTCACCACCTGCTTGCCGACCCTGATATTACCCTGGCAGATGAGCACACGGGCATGATGAATAGATTTGAGGAGGCCCAGCTTGAAGACCAGCTTAAAGACCTGGGTCTACAGTCACCTCTTCAAGAAATTCTCAACACTCAGGCCCAGGATGTAATCCAGCTTCGTCTTGCCCTTATCCAGCATCCCAGGGCGAACAAGCAGTGAGCATTGCCTTCAAAAAGACGCAGTGTTTCCGCAGCTCCCGGGCAGACTTGCGAATCTTAGCCAGGGTAAATTTGAACCTCCACACTTCACATTTGTTCCAGAGCCCACACTCTCCGGTCAGCTTCAGTTCCAGTGATTTCTCGATGGGTCTCCATAGGGTCACAGAGGTTTTACAATAAAACCCAACTTCTGGCAACCAGCATGTTAACTTCTCTAGGCCCACTGCGCCTACGAACTCAGGCCTGTGACCATGTTTAGTGTTTTGATGTAATGGGCCAAGAGGAATTTCTCTTCTGGTTCCGTCTATTTTATGTTCTGTTTGCATCTTGTGCCTTGACGGGCATCTCTTTCTTCAGGTTAGAGAAATCTGCTTCTATGGTTTTATTGAAAATATTTCCTGTGTCTGCTCTATGTGTTTCTTCTCCTTCCTCTATTCCTATTATTCATAGATTTGTTCTTTTTAGGGTGTCCTGAATGTTTTTCCACGGATGTTTTGTGCTTCAATTTTTTTTCTTTTATCCTTTTTTTTTTTTTAACTTAACATTTTCTTTCACTGAGGTATCCATTCTTCTATCTTGGCTTCAATGCCTGGGATTAATTTCTTGTATTCTGTTGGTGATGCTTACTTCTGAGGTTCCTGTTTAACTTTATAAATTTTTCATTTCCTGTTTTATCTCAATTTGGGTATTCTTTGGTGATTTCATTTTCTCTTTTATTTCTTGAACATTTTTATTGATTTCATTCCACTATTTATTTGTGTATTCCTTGATTTCATTAATGGAATTACTCATATGCTTTTTAAGGTTCTCATGCATATTCATAACAGTTATTTTGAAGTCCTTGTCCTGTGGTCAGCTATACTGCATTTTTCAGCAGTAGGGTTTCTGGGCTCTAATGGAGACATTTCCCCTGGCTATTATTGCTTCTATTTTTAAGCTGGTATATAGACATCTAGATTTAGGATAAATATAATTCTATGTGTTAATATATGATCTTATGTTCATTGGGTGGCTTTTTTTGTTTCTTGATTTTTACTGCCCTCTCTGGATCTTAGGAACATGTGGAGGCTGTGAGTTTCCTGGTAGAGAATACTTTTGAGTTGTTGCCAGTTATGGCTACTGAAGTAAAAAGTAGAAGGCAAAAACTTGTTCCTAGGTATTAGAAGCTGACATAGTGAAATTCGGATGGACTAGAACAGGTGGATTGAGAGGGTCTGCAGTAGAGAAGCATGCTGAATCTGCCACAAGGATCTGTGGAATTCCTAGTGAATGGAGGAAAAGAGGGAAGACAGGCCTCTTTGTACCTTGTCTACTAAAAGGCTTGAATGACACTGGGGAATTTGAATTGCCAGACAGGGAAAGGAACAAAGATTGCCTACCTATTTCTTTGGCTGGTTTGGCCAGCAGGTTTCCAGGGAAAGAATGCCTTGGGTATTGCAACTGAAACAAAAGAATTTACATGCCAAAATGTTATTATAATTATATAAGCATATAAACATTACAAGAACATATAATAATGTGTAATTATAAATACAAATATGTAAATACATGTAAACTTATATACAAAGTGCATTTAAATATGTTTACACTGTTTCTATATGAAGACAGTGAGTACATCTTTATAGCAATGTCTATATATTTATGTAAAGGCTCTCTATGTAGATTTATACTATATATATGAATATGTATTACTCAGTCTTCTTCAGATCTTACATTGTTTGGGTATAAGATAAGATCTAAGGAAATTGCACTTGTGCTAATGTACAAAATCCAATATTACCTACAGAGATGCTTTGACACCCAAGTTCATGGACTAGATTAAGAACCATGTCTGACAATTAATGTCTGTCAGAGATACTGTACCAAAAGGCTGAAGATAGATGCTCCAATGTATTGAGAGAAATTGGGGACTATCCAGGCAGACATTTCTCTGTCATTTTTTAGTTTTGAAAGCTGCTGGCTCTACACTTCCTGTATATTCAGATATATTTATCCTTCTCAAGTCCCTGATGTGGTTAAAGATTAGATATAGTTATAGTCTCACAGTTAAGTTTTAAGTTGCTTAGGAATTAAAAGAATGTTCTATGTCTAAGAAGATGTTTTTAAGTTGGTACTGCAAGTTAGGATGGAAACTGAGTTAGGTATAGAACTTTAAATTCATCAAGATAGATAGATAATAGAATATTAATATCAGTTGCCAAATACATATGGACTGGAAGTTGGGAATGTATGTTATACCTTATAATTTTCATAATTGTGACTTAATTGTTCTTATTTTTTGTATTGAATTTATTATTATAAGAAAAGTGCCTTTTATTGGACTAAAGGGGGAGCTGTTGCGGGGGAAAGTATACACCTTAAATTAAAATTAAAAAGCAGAAGATAAGAAGGTGAGGGGGAAGAGGGTAGGAGGGTGGGACCAGGAGGAGAGGAGAGAGGGGACTATGATTGAGATGTAACTTGAAGAAATAAATAAATGTTAAAAAAAGAACCATGTCTAAAATGTATATTGGTAAAGAAACATTATTAAGTGCAAAGAAAGCATTAGAGGGGTATTACAGTGTCATTTTTGCTTTTTCTGTAATGAATAGGATAATTAATATTGATTACTTCTGATTTTACTTTCAAGTGAAGAAGTAACAGAAGAAAATAGTCATAAGACCAGTCTTTCTGTTTTCTTTTCATTCATTTTGTCTTCCCAACTCTTAGACACACAACACAATTATTTTAATTTCCTTTAGTTATTAACCTGGGGAAAAGAAAGAGGACATGTGGCCCTGGAGAAAGGACCTTTTATTCTCAGGCTATCTAATGAAAGATTAAAATTGGGATGGAACTAGAAGGAGGTGACATTTCATGGACACTGATACAGCCTTCCTTCCTTCCTTCCTTCCTTCCTTCCTTCCTTCCTTCCTTCCTTCCTTCCTTCCTTCTTTCCTTCCTTCCTTCCTTCCTTCCTTCCTTCCTTTCTCTTTTTCTCTTCTATTGCGGACTTCAGTGCTACCTCCCAGGAGGAGGGAGTTTCTTTATCTGAGAGAACACTTTTCCATTTACATGATGGAAAACTTGTAATTAAATTTTGTAGCCACTGCTACAAAACAGGGAAAGCTATTTGTCCTGCGGCTATGTCTAACTATTAACCCCAGTACATTTTTATTGACATCAACATGGCCCTTGGTGGTAGGTGTAATAAGCAGAGACCATGACTGAAGAAATGTAAAAGCATTTTATTGGCCACAGGACATGCAGTTTAGAAGTCAGGAAACACAATTTTACTCAGAGCACCACTTTCATAAAACCTTACAAGCCCAAGCAGTGCACTATGTTCTCCAGGATTTCCGAGTAGGGATCTCTGCCTATATCCATGACAAAACAAAAGGAGCGAGAGAGTCTGGCATCTTATCTGGGAGACTTATTGTCCCTCTCAATGTTCAAGATTTATACCACCCTAACCATTCTCATCTCACTCTACATCCAGTTCAGAACACCTCAAGTCCCCTTTCTTATGGTTCATTGGTGCAAATGTGGTTAATTTTGTGCAAAATATGGGAAATTTCAAGGATATTATTATTAATCATTGGGGTAAAATTAATCAAAGGAAATCTATTTCAAAATGTGTAGCTTTTTACCACTACTATTCCTTAGAGAAATCAGGGGGAGGACAGGTAAAGGAATTCAGAAATCTCAAAAGTATGCTGTCCATTTAATTACTCTTAAATGATGCTTAATGTAAGGCTAACATTAGGCTTTTGTGTCATCATTTTCTGTTGACTGTTTAAGTATATCTTTCAAATTCAAACAAAGCTGCAATATAATAAATATATAAGACAGTGAGTAGTCAAGACACGATTCTGAAAAATCACCATCACTCTCTACTACCCTTGATATTTTTCTTAAGCTTATGTTTATTCTCACATGGTTCTTAGATGGTTATAGAATGCCTACTATATTCCAAACACTGTGCACAGGATTGATAGTAAATAAGATAAATACAGGTTTCTTGCCTTGAAAGAGCTTGCAATACTTTTGAAGACACAAACAAGCAATGAGGCAATTCAAGTGTGATATGTGCTTTGACAGGAAGACGCAGTTCGCTAAGGGACCACATAAAAAATCTGCTTAGGCCAGATCACAGGAGTTAGGGAAGGGTTTCAAGATACAACGACATAGACGCTGACATTTTAGTGATATGCCATTAAGCAGACAAAAGAGTGCGAGTGATTTGAAGAAAATGAACACGATAAACCAAAGAAAAATGAAAAAGTGTAGCTTCACTATAAAATACAGAGGATTTTGTCTACATCTGAAAAATGATAGTAAAGATCCAGTAGAAGGATAACATGAAACCAGAGTATACAGCAGGGGATATAACTAATCTAACAAGTATCTGTGGAGTCATAATGGCATGGAGGAAGTTTTATTGAAGAAGGGCTAAATGCACTGTAATGGAAAGAAAGCAGAAACAAAACATGACAATAGACGAGCTTAATACTTCAGTTTTAAGGCAAATTTGGAGAGAATCAATCCTTCAGTTTTAAGGCAAATTTGGAGAGAGGTCTACTATAAAGTTTCAGTGTTTCTAAACACTGACACTGAAATATTCTCAGTTTGTAAACATTTATATATATTTACACCCAAAAGATAGTTTGTCAATATAAGACAATTAAAATGTGCTAGAGGCAAGGACAAGCAGCCGATTCCCTATGGTGTCTCTTTAAGGATCCTTCAATGAAGTAAAAGCAATTCTCTCTGTAAAGAGGTGGAGGTCTGAAGTCAGTGGAAAGGATCAAAAGTGCCTAAGAGCTGCTAGACAGTGTTGAAAGGACCACAAATCAGTTGTGTTACCAGTCACTTAGAAATCTCAATATTTGTCACCAGCTCAATCAAATTTAACAACGGCAAAAGTTGGGCCCCCAACTTTTAAGTTAAGTTTACTAGAATGTAAAGATTTCCAGATGGATGATAACATATAAGCTTGAGTTACTTTAATAAAATATTACATTCTATGTGAACTTATAAATAGACATCCATCACTCAGAGTTCTGAAAGATAAGCCGTAGCCATTTCTTGCTGATGGATCACTTCTTAGAATGTAAACTAACACCTACTCACTATGTCCTTATGTACTTAAGAGAGCATGAATAAGCCCTCTGGTATATCTTTTTATAATATTACATTAATTTCACTGTGCAATCACCTCCTTTGGGACTTCTCTTAAACCTAAGTGCTACCCCAAAAGCACTATCTCCAATTGCTAAAGATTTTCAGGGTTAGAGTATCAATATAAAATCTGGAGACAAGATATACAATTCAGTTCACAACAGAATGGAAAATAAAAACTAAAAGTTAATTAAATACAAGATTAAAAAAATCTAGAGCTGAGCAGTAGGGATTATTAATGATTGGGAGTGAAAATGAAAACCAGTAGGGTTTATTACAAGAAAGAGTCATGGCCACAGGGATAACTCAGCTCCCTGAGGTTGAGAGGTAGGGTGATTGAGTTGACTTTCAAATGGTTAATTGCTTCTATACTTATATTCACTTACTATCAAAATCTAAAATAGAAATGTGTATGTATACTTATTTTTCTACAGGGAGAAAAGACCAAGTCAGAGTGGAGTATGCTTTGAAAATATATTGAAGAAGAGATAAAACCTAAGGTCAAAAAGAATGAAGTTGACAACTATAAAGAACAAATAGCAGAATGAGTTTTCCAGGAGAGAAAAGAGGGCATACAAAAAGAGTTGGCAAGTATCACCAAGTTCACCCCTTATACTCCCACTCTGTAGCACAGGAAAGAAAAACAGTGGCTGACAAGAAAAAATAAAAATCATATATATAATATATACTTGTTACTTGGAAATAGTCAATCACACTGAATACAAAAGTTAACAAATTTCATAAGGAATTGAAAAGAATTTAAAGAATAAAATGGTCATAAATTACTGAAGAAAATGTGACTTAATTATATATAATTTAAAGTGATATATAAGCAGAAAACATTTTCCTAAATTCCCTCACATTCACTAAATATAGACTAGCAGACTGCATCGACTACTGTCTGATGTTTCATAAGCTACACTTTCCAAGCACAAAGGTAATTAGAAAAGTATTCACATTCAACAATTTTAATCACTATTAAATATTATTATGCTACAAGAAATCTTTAACTTTAAAAATATAGTTGTATTCAGTAAGTAAAGTAGGTACTTTTTAGAGATGAAGACTCATCTATGTTCATAGCAGCTTTATTTGTAATAGCTAGAAACTGGAAACAACCCAGATGTCCCTCAACCGAGGAATGGATAAAAAATACTGTGGTACATCTACACAATGGAATACTACTCAGCTATCAGAAACAAGGAAATTATGCAATTTGTAGCCAAATGGATGGAACTAGAAAAGCTCATCCTGAGTGAGCTAACCCAGACTCAGAAGGATGCACATGGCATCTATTCACTTATAGTCGGATTTTAGCTATATTGTACAGGATATCTGTACTACAACCAATGCACCAAAGGGAACATGGAGATAGACTTTTTGTTTTGTTTTGTTTTTGTTTGTTTGTTTGTTTGTTTGTTTTCTCTCCCTGTCATTGAGACACTTTTCCCTGGTGGTACTGCCTTGTAGGCCCCCAGTGTATGATGAAGCTCTTGGCCCTCATATGACTGCTGAACTGGGGCAGGGGAATATTATGTAGGGACACTCCATTCCAAAGGAGTGGGATGGAAGGGTTAGGGGGTAGAGGGTGGGAGGGCTGGACTAGGATGGGTGGAAAGAGGACACTATGGTGGAGATGTAATCTGAAGCAATAAATAAATTTTAAAAAAGAACACATAGTTTATATTTTATTAATTTTTAAGTTCAAAATTAAAATTGAACATTAAAATTTCATGGTCGTTAGTTAAGTTGAGGAATATCACTGCATACTTTAGGAGTTTTCAAAATGAACTTTGTTTTCCCATGACCATTTGGGGAGTTCATTACTTCAGACTTATCTTAAAAATTTTAAACTCTCCGTACATTAGAACATCTATCTTCAGCCTTTTGGCCCCATTTCTCTGACAGACATTCATTGTAAAGCAGGAATTATGAAGGACTTGCCTACCCTGTCTTGGCAGAGCTAGGCTATCGATTTGCCTGCTTTCAAGTTTTGTCCTTTTTGGACAGCATTCTCTCTACAGTTGAAGCAAGGGGTTTTTCTTGATTGGAGATTCTTCTATGCTTGTCATCTACTTAGAGTAGTATGGGGGTGCCGTCAGGAGCTGACATGTCTCAATATCAAAAAAAAAATCTTAAGAAAGCATCTTTAAATGCCATATTCTAAAGATCTCTTGAGGTTTTTGAAGATCACCTATTTATCTCCATATATTTGGATAAGAAAATGTTGCTTGTCTCTTAGCAACTTGATTTTTGATTTAGAAAACCTCTGTGATTGACTATCCTCGTACCTAAAAAAATGACATGTTTGAATGACTATTAGTTTGCCTTTCTTAATTATCCTAAACAGTTTATGACAGTTGCTAATAAAAGGCCAAAACTTCACATGAAGATAGGTGCTCTAATGTATGGAGAGAAATTGGGAACTGTCCAAACAGCCAGTTGTCTGTCATTTCTTAATTTTGGAAGTTGCTGGCCCTGCACTTCCTGTATAATCATATATATTTATCCTTCTCAGGTCTCTGATGTGACTAAAGACTAGATAATTATAGTCTTATAGTTAAATTTTGAGTTATGCAGGAATTAAGATGGTGTTCTGGATCTAAGAAGATGTTTTTAAGTTGGTGGTGCTACTTAGGATGGAAGTTGACTTGGATCTAGAACTTTAAACTCATGGAGATTGATGCATAGTAGAATGTTAAAGTCAGTCCAAATATGTATGGACTGGACCCTGGGAATGTATGTTATGTCTTATAATTTTCATAATTGTGGCTTAATTATTCTTGTTGTTTTGTATTATATTTGTTGTTGTAAGAGAAAGAGCCATTTGTTGGACTGAAAGGGGGAGCTGTTGGGGGGAAAAGATATACCTTAAACTTAAAAAAAAAAAGAAGTGGATGGAGAGGTGTGAGTGGGAAGAGGGTGGGAGGGTTGGACCAGAGGGGTGAGTAGGGAAGGGATTGTGATTGAGATGTAGCTTGAAGAAATTTTTAAAAAATTAAATTAAAAAAAAGAAATTCGGCATAAAAAACATAAACTCATCATTTTCTGATTTTACCACACTGACATTTGTGTTGAATGTAGGAAACAAACGTGGACCTAATCATTAGAATGAATAAGGACAGTGCTACCAAACCAGTTATGTTCACTATCCCCTTAATGTCCAACACATCAACTGTCCCCTCAGAAAGTCCTTGATCAAATGTCAAGCTTACTATTGTTACAAAATCTGGATGCTTAAGTACATGTCTTCTACATTTTCTGGGTAAGACTAAATGGGAAGTCACATAGGACATTTCCATCATACACCAAAGTATAATATTTAACATGAAAAAATTATGTGCACAATTGTTTAAGTTATGAGCTAAACTAGCTAGTATTTTCATAAAACATAACTTGTATTAAAAAACAATTGGCAAATATATATGGCTACTCAGACTTATGTTTCTGACAGATATTCTATTTATAAAAATAGACTGTCATTTAAGGAAAACAACTGACAGTATTTATTACCAATACTAATTCAAGCTTCAAATGGAAGTTTCTAATTAGCTTGACAGTAGTCCAATGCTTAGAAACTTTTTTTATGAATTTTTTTCGTGAAATTAATGAGTGAAGTTTCATAGTTTGGATAACTGAACTCAACATTTGGAAAATCCACCTCACTCAGCATCAAGATAATATCTATAAAGGTTTTGTGCACCATATCACAAACCTACCCAAGTGGCTTCAAACTAAGTGATGGGCTGAGAAAAGTCCAATGTAATATGTAATGAAAGGACCATTTCTGTAAGTTTAGATTCTGTATCTAATAATTAAGCATTAGGAAACTACTGAGTGTCAAGTTTGGTTGTAGTAGTGAAGAAGCTATGTACAACACTGGAACAGCCATGAAAACACTCCAAGGCTGATCTTTTTTTTGTTATTTGTTTGTTTGTTTTGTTTTGTTTTGCTTTTTCAGTCAGTGAAACATATCACAAAAAAGAATAAGGCAGATATATTATATCTCAGAAATCTTCAATGGGTCCCAAACGAAATAGTGCTATTCTTCTCAATTTTTCTACATTTATGTGCATGTGTGTGTGTGAATGCATGAGTGAGTGCATGTCTGTAGAGGAGGGGTATGGGGGAATTCTAATTCTCACAGGCCACAGCATGCTCATGGAGTCAAAGACAACTTGCAAGAGCTGGTTCTTTCCTTCCACCACATGGGTTATAGGAACCCATCTCAGGTTGTCAGGCTTGGCACCAAGCACTTCCATGTTCCCAATCATCTTGCCAACTCCTCTTCTCTTTAAATTATTATTTTAAAAATAAAGTCATTTCATCAAATATATTATGGTACCATGCAATGGGCTTATAGGGTTTTTAAGTGTATTAACATAATGTTTTAAATTCTGTTGTAGTTTCTGCCACTATAATGTGAAAAAATAAAACAAAATTTCTTTACTGGTTTGAACCCAAAGTTTTAAAGCATACTGCTTTTGATGGGGAAGAAAAATCATCATTGATTGTGATTTCTTCTCGTTATTACAAGTTAGTTTATTGTCAACGTGACAGAATTCGGATTCACCTAGGAGATGAGCCTCTGAGCATTCCAGTAGGAAAGACACATCTTACTTCTGGGTGAGCCCACTCTTTGGGCAGGGATTCCTTGCCAGTATAAAGCTGGGAAAACAAGCTGATCCTTTGAAAGCATTCATTGCTGTGTGTTTCATGACTATGAATCAGTGTGACCAACTGCTTTAACTTCCCGCTGCCTTGACTTCCTTGCCATAATGGCTTCTGCCTTGAATTGTGAACCACACTAAGCTCTTTGTCCCTTAAGATACTTTTGTCAGGGCTTTTTGTCTCAGCAGCAAGAAAGTAAACTAAGAAAACACCTTATCCACAGTTTGAATCATTGAGTTTTCACATTATGTTTTGCTTATTTCTCAAAATACACCAGTCCAAACAACTTGAGAATCATATTTTATTTTCAAATTTTGAAAATTATTATTTATGTATTATTTATTATAACACTGTAATAAAAATTTAAATCTCTTCACCTAAAGCAAGCATAGAGACACACACTTATAATTCCCACAATTGGGAGACAGGTGAAGAAAGTCATAAGTTTGAGGACAGACCAGACTACATTCTAAAATCCTGTCAAAAACAAATTAACAAAAGAGAAACAAATTAATTCAATTTACTTTTCTCCTTTCCTATGACTTTTGTCAGAACTCTGACAATCAATTCTTCTGGAAGTAAGCCTCAGGGACTTTGGCAAGTGTAGCAAAATTATATGGAAGCCCATATGCACCAGTTTTTATCATCATGACCCAAACTGAGGAAAACAGCATTTTATTTTGTTTTGGTTTTGTTTCTTTTTAATTTCCACTTCTCAAAAAGGGAGGTTTTTGCTACTGGACTCAGGTGAAAGTTTCTTATTTTTCTTTCGGCTTTTGAGAACTTAATCCTTTAAATAACCTGGCCACAGACCCGGATGATCCCTTCAATTTACCCTGGAGAGCCTAAGAAACTCCTTCAAACATGGCATCTGCAGTAGAAATCAGAATTTTGATTCATAGGCCAAGGTTAATATAACTGGTCTTGGAAATGATTCTGAGTTCATATACTATATTTCTGTTTAAGAAAAAGAATAGACATACTTGCTAAAAATAATTTTAAAGGGAACCTTACCTAACATTTTTCCCAATGCACTGTTTCAGAAAACAGACTCTGAATATATAAATGTGGGAGTTGGGGGTAACTATGAGCACTGAAGAGTAAAGAAAACCCTCAACTGTAACAACCTAAGAAAGGGACTAAGTGTCCTCTTGCTTTATAATTATCAGTTTGTCAGATAAGTCTTACTGACAGCACGTAAAAGACTCATAATGTCCTACATGCCTCTGTGTACCTTGCTGCAGCCCTGTCTTTTCCAGTAAGTTCCTGAATCTATTGGAGGACTAGTTGAAGGATTCAGAATGGGGTTGGTCTATTCATTACTGGCTCTCTTCTGATACCTGACTCATTCAGCCCCAGTTTCTTTTGAGCCACCATGTTTCATTAAATATGGATTTCACTTCTTCTTCCAAATGTACATTCTCAGTTTATCTATCAAAATAATAATATGATAATTTAAATCTGGGAAAATTTTAGTTCTCTAAGAATCTGTTTTCCAACATCCTTTATCTCTAGGCACTGGTTATTGAAATATAAAACTCTGAGTAATAGAAGTCTTCTGCAGAACTTCTAGGAGCCTCAGTAGAAAAGAGGACATGCACTTTTCTTCTGCTCTCTCCCATGCTATCTGGGATGCAGATGTGATGCTCTCCTGTGGTGATGACAAGGAGAACCACAAACATGACAGCTATTGCCTCAAGAAGGTAGTATGGAGATACAGCAGGTGTAAGTTCATTATGACCCTCCCACGGATTTCTGTTTCTTTATGTGAAAAATAATCTTGCCATCAGATTTAAGTCTTGCCCTTTCTAATTTCTGCTGCATCCACTTCTAACCACCTATTGCCATTTTTCTAAAATTCCCTCAAACACACAAATAACACACATTTGGGTGTTTGTTTTATTTTGTTTTACAATACTGGAGATCAAAAATAGGTTTTCATCCACGCTCAGCAAGGGTTCTACCATTGAACTAAATCCCCAACCCTTTTCTTACTTTTAAATAATTTTGCAATAGGATCTCATTAAGTTATCCAGGATGGCCTTGAACTTACTGTGTATCGCAGGCAACCAAGCAGGCTTTGAAGTTCCTATTCTCCTGCTTAGCTCCCTAACTAGTTAGCTGGGATTACAGGCCTGTACCCACCAGCCCTGCTTAACATTACTTTCAACAGAAGCTTGGTGATAACTGATACAACAGAGATACAGCAAATTTAACAGATCATCATTACTTCCAGGTATTTTCTTATCATCTTTCTGACACAGAAATACCTGTCTTTGTCTCCATAAGCTTCCTATTCCTTCATGATCTAAGCCCACCAATGTGACTTTTTTCTAAAATACAGGCATCTTGCTAATTCACAGCTACTCCACAGTGTAGCTTTATTCTGCCAAGTAGTTTCGTGTCCTTCTGTCATCCACTCGTTTGAACTACCCCCATAGCCCTGCATCTTACAAGCAAGCATGTCACCAGAGCCATCCTGGTACTTTTATCAACAAAAGAGCCACTTTCCCTAGAGATAAATTAAGCAATTCCATTAAAAGTAAGAACCAGCCACAGTCAGGCTTTTAATTGCATTTTCAACTCTATCATTACTTAATTAAGAAGAAGCAAAAATACAACTGTGAAAATTTAATGAAATCAGAAATGTTCCCTACAGGGTTTAGCCGAGTTTCTGCGCATCGTAATATATACCTAGAAAGGCAAAGCCCAGATCGTATGGATGCTCCTGTGACTGATGCAGAAGTGAGAATCCTCTCTTCCACCTGAGACTTGTTTCAGTGAGCAAGCTGTTCTCCCAACTTCAGCCAGCGTTGAGAATGTGTGCACACATTGCCACCCACTGCCTGCACTCACTCACTACAGCTGTTATATGAGCCATGTCTCCAGCTGCCAAGGATCCAACTTCGTTCTTAAACACAGTGGGAAGTATTTGCTGTCTGACTTATTCTTTCACTCCTTCATATCTTCCAACTAATGCAATACATCCCTGAGAGAAATTTGTGCAGCTCGTGATCTCACCATCAACCCCAGGTCTGTCCATTCTCTCCTGGATAGTGGAATCAAGGCTGTAGTGCCACAGTTGTCTCCATTTTAGCTCCACTATAGCTTCTCTTTCTATTTTTGGTACTATCCCCGTGATCAAACTTGTAGCCATCTAAAATGGTCACATCTCTTCAATCTTAAACTTTACTTTTCTACCACCAGTGGCTTTCAATATCCATCTCTCTCTCTCCCTCTTCCTTACTCCTGTTGTGGCTACATTTTGTACCTTTTGTGGGAATTCTTGGAAAGAAGACTGAGCTAAAGAATCTGCTCCTTTCTTTATATACACAGCAAATTCATGCATTCTCTCTCTCCTCTCTTTATATGCACAGCAAATGCATACACTCTCTCTCACACACACACAAACACACACACACACAAACACACTCAGATACATGCATACACACGCGAAAGAAAACAAACAAAAATCTGATTGCTTCATCTTCATTGAAATAAAATGTAAATCTTAAAGAAAAACCATGAATATGAGTACTGAAGTACAGTGAAAATTAGATGCAGGACATTGGAGAGGTTAACTGAGATCTCAGGAGAGCACAGGCACTGTATATAAAGCAGAGCTCACTAGAACTGTTTCACTGCATAAAAATAGATCCAGGTGCTTAGCACAGCAAGATTCTGAATCCTTTGTGTTGCAACAAACAGGCCAGAACATTGGAGTCACTGAGAGAAGCATACAGAAAAGCTCTCTTTTCTTGGAAGTGACAGCAAAGAAACACCATGAATAGAAGGCAGAGCTATGCATCTCCTGACCCTGGCCTACTTACAGAAGGAAAAAAAAAAAAAAAGGATCTCAAATAGGTTTGTATATGAAAACACACTGCACCACTCCAAGACAGAAACCTCTGATATATTGGCTATCACAAAGCCCCCAGTAGACCTCCCTGATATTCTAGGTTCGCAAGAGTGTGAGAAAACATCTGGAGAAAGCAGTGCTCAGCACAATGTCCTCTGATTCATGCAAGCTTATCTTCTGTTCCACCGTCTCTCCCAGTTTCCCAGTTTCATCTTCTTCAGAACTGCTCATCAATCCCAAAGAAGAACAGAATTAAAGAATAATAGAAAGAAAAGAAAAGGGGATCCATTAAGCAAATGGTAGATGGAGAACATCTGTCAGAAAATAAATACAACAAAATAAGTGATAACTATATACCTAACTTCTGGAAAGATCAACATCAAAGCTTGATTTTATCTAGATTTGATATCTAAATATGTGGTTTTTTGATAAGTCATTTCAGGCATCTTTTTGGTCTCCTTGAGGAAACGTCTTAAAGTACTTAAGCCTTCCTGACTTTCCTGAAAAGATACAAATATGTGAAATTTTCTTTGCTGCTTAATTCAAATTCTTTAAAAAAAATCTAATTATAGTAATTTAGCATAGACTTGTCAGGCTCTTTATTGTGTGCACACAATTCTACAAGGTCTTACTATAGACCTTTATACAAGTCCTCAAATAGTTAAATATTGCTATTTAATTTAATTTTTAATTTTAGAATGTAAGATTTTCAATTAGTATAGATAAGGAAAAATGTTATGCTTTACTCCATACACTCTCTCTAAGATCTAGTCAAAACCTCCAGCCAAAATATTGCTATACCCCAATGCATGCAGAGAAGCAAAAGCGTCAGATCTCCAAACAGGGCAAGTAATTCTTCTACCCTTTCTAGTTAATATTAAATGTCTTGGTAAATAGGAATTCATACCTTTATTTACTCAATCAATGTGTATTTGTGAAATGCCTTCTGTTTGGAAGGTAGTAGAAAATATGAGGCATAGCTAAACCCACTCTGTATTCAAAGCCCCAGTGACATTCAGTTTTGACGCATTTTTTAGTTGTTTCTAAATAAAAGAATTTTATTGCCATTTTAATATCAAATAAAAGCTTTTCATTATGTTATTAATAATGGTTTAATTTTGAAAGGTGGGAAACAACTAAAATTACACACAGCTATATATTCAGTGGATGATATCCTATTGATTCCTTTTATTTGAAGATAAAATAATAGGGCTTGTTTAACAATATGAAGAGTTTCCTTTCTTAAAATTAAGTTTAATTAAAAACACAATACCGACTGCCCCTAGAGACATTGCATATATGACTGCTGTGTCACATGTGCATCAGTAGGTGAGCAGATAGGAGAGAGGCTATGCCTACATTCAGTGTTCTGACCTATGAACATCTGAATGACTAGTACTATAATATTCCTGGAAAAAAGCAAGCCAGAGACCAACCAGTTTGGCATGGTGGGGCCTGTACATGGAGCTAGACTGTGATGACCACAAGTCTAGCACAAGGCAAACACCAAATGAGCTCCCAGGATAGGAAGTAAGCCAGAGACTAGAAAAATCCTGCCCTTTCCTTGATATGGGGGTTGTGGGTGAGCCATCCCTGAGGTGTGCACGTAGGAGAGCCACCCCTGCCTTTTGTCTGCTTTGTGGTGGTGTTGGCAAGAGAGAGATCCCCTCCCCTCCCTTGTACTCTTACCACCAGTGATGGACAGATCTAACCCTGATGGGGTCATGAGAATAGGAGAGTTGTCCCTGCCCCTCACATGCTACAACACTCAGGAGAGCAAGCCCTACATCTTACCTGGGTAGCACAGTAGAACTTGCCCTGAATGTGGGGGTTACAGGCCTAGAACCAGGGCTTTGAGTTGGCCCACCCCAACATATGCCCCATGGATGAACTGCTGGAGTGCATGAAGAAGCCAGTTCCACAGACCCAAAACTACAGGATCTCCATGACACAGGATAATAATAGTATATCCGAGAGGAGTCCCAGTGAGGTTCCAGTATTGAGAAGGTAACAGAAGCCAGAGGCCTCGTACCTGACCAAGGAGTCAGTTTAATGAATATTTACAAGCAAAAACGTGTGGACAAAAAAAAAACTTGTGTGATACACTGAGAAACACCACAGCTTCCACAATGAGATTTTCTTTTTTTATGTTGGGAGAGGTTTCAAGGGTGCAAGGTGGGTCTGAGGGGAGGTGGGAGATAAGAGGGAACTGTGTATATGATGTAAAATTCACAAAATAAAAAAATTTAAAAATATAAACAATACCAACTTGAAGAGTTTGGGTGGATTGATGGGTGAATCCCCTTTCAGAGGAGAAGGGGAGAGGTAAAAGCAAGAAGAGGGTAAAAGGGTGGGACTGGATAGAGAAGAAGGAGGAGGCTGTGATCAGGATGTAAAATGAATTAAAAATACCTTAAATAAAAATATTAATTAAAAGCTCTACAATATCAATTCTTCTGATCATTCACACTCTTTAGAATTGTGTCCTTAAGAAAATTTCATTCCAGAGAAATAAAGACTCTTTCATGAGTGCATTCATATGGTCAAATCAATTTAATTATCATTCCATGTCATATAGACTGCCTTTGAGATATTCACAATGCACAAAAGTAAGTTAAAGTACTCAAAAGTCCTACAATAACTTAAGTTTGCTTAGTCTAGTATTTGCTAAATATTGGACGACAGAAGAAAATTTTGGAAAGAGGTACGTACACAAATAATTCACAAGAACATGAGTTTTTACAGGTGTTTAAGTGTATCAGCTAAGAATGCCTGTTGTAGACATCTACACTCACACTGCTTCTCCTGGTACTTCCATGTGAAATGTGTCCTTTCCCTTTGAAGAACTGTCCAAGCCATTTGTGTTCATCTCCTGACTTTCCCAGGGATTTCATTCCCATATCCTCAATGATTTATTGATATCCTCAATGATTTATTGACATGTTTCTGTATAGAGATGCTGGTGTCACAGGAAAATATTCTCTTTTGACTCTCTTTAGAGAGAAAATATCACTCAAAAATGTCAACTTGTCACTTTTTCTTCTCTACCTTATAGCAAGTTCTGGAGAGTATATCTTCTTGGCAGTGCTGTGCATCACTGCAACACACTCTGGCTTGAATTTTCTCCACACTTTCCTCAAATAGTTCTTATCAGGGTTTTCAAAGCTTCTTCCTTGCCAAATTCAGCATGGACTCTTCAGTTTCTCTCTGATTTCACATCTATTAGTATTCTCTATTATAATTCTATTATTATATTACTATATAAATATATAATTTTATTACTATAATTCTATTACTGGCACCCACTCCTAGCAATAGTCCTCTTTTGTTCCCACAACACATTTTCAACTTTTCATCATGTCTCCCTTTAGTCTCCTTTGATGGTTCTGATGTATCTATCAAACCTCCAGAAGTTCTAATAGACAAAGAACAGTTCGACTTATTTATGTTCTTCTCAGCTCTGGATAGACAATCTCATTCGTTTTCATGAACTTAAAGAATGTTGTGATATATTACGATTGCTAAATATATGCTCCTCTATGTTAATTCTGCCTTGAGTTCTAAATTCTTGCTTTCTGGTTGCCTGTCACTATAAAAGACATCACCTTCATCCTCCCATTGTTTTTTCCTTCACATCAAATTCATAGACAATACTTGTAAGCTTTCCATTAACTATTTATCATAGCTATTTCTAATTTAATAGTCCTTCATTTATACTAGATTAGTTCAAGCCAATATTTGACTTAGTAGAATTTGTGATAGAACCTTTTAATAGATACCTTTTATTCCTTTGATTTGAAACCTCCACTGGGTCAATTATCCTCATAGTACATGAGTAGGATTTTCTTTTCATTGTGAGCCCAATTTGATTATTCCATATTGTATTACAATGCTTAAAAACCATCAGTGGATTTTTGCTCCTATTTCTTTGTCATGTGGGACTCCTAAGCAGGAACAAGGGCAATATCTGACTACATTGCCTGCCTCCGGACCCCTTTCTCCTAACTGGGCTGCCTTGTCTACCCTCAATTGGACAAGATCCACTTAGTCCTACTGCAACTTGATATGACAAGGCTGGTTGATATCCATGGGAGTTCTCCCTTTTTCTGAGGAGAAGGGGAGGAGTGGTGGATGGGGGAGAAGAGGACAGAGGAAGGGACTGGGAGAATTAATTAATTAATTCTCAGTGGGAAGAAAACTCACAGAATCAACTAACCTGGATTCACAGAGATGGAACCCACAACCAGAGAGCCTACATGGTACTGACCTAGGCCCTCTGCATATATGTTACAGTTGTGTAGATTGATCTTCTTGTGGGATTCCTAATAGTGGGAGCAGGGGTTGTTGCTGCCCTTTTGCTGAATTTTAGGATCCTTTACCTCATTCTGGGTTGTCTTGTCAACCCTTAATATGAGGTGGGTGCCTAGCCTTAATGCAATTTGTTATGCCATATTTGGTTGATATCCATGGGATTGGATTTGGTTTATTCTCATTTTTTCCAATTATCAAGTTGTATCATAAGTCATATATTTGTGCTCTACCTAATTTATTTTTTTATTTTATATAAATACTTTATTTTTTTTTCTTCAAGTTACATCTCAGTCACAAACCCTTCCCTACTCCCCCTTCCTGTCCCACCCTTCCACCCTCTTCCCCCCCAACAGCTTCCCTTTTCAATCCAACAAATGGTTCTTTCTCTTATAACAGTAAATTCTATACAAAACAGCAGAATTAAATAT
>CAJQZJ010004752.1:7492092-7579793 GCA_907164525.1 Lophiomys imhausi
TGTGTGTGTGTGTGTGTGTGTGTGTGTGTGTGTGTGTGTGTGTGTGTATGTGTGTTTGAATATGTGTGCCTGTATATATGCATGATGCTTATGGAAGTCAGAGGACAATTTGCCAAAGTCAGTTACTGTGCTCACCATGTGGGTCCTAGGGATGAAACTCAAGTCCTTATACACCTCTACCCAGGCAGCCATCATACCAGCCCAACAGCCTTAGTTAATAGTGCTAATACCCAGCAATTACTGTCCCCTTGTCTACACCAGTCTTGTCTACAACATAGTTTTGGTTAGTATATGAAGGAATGGGCTTTAAATTAACATATGCAAACCTGCTATATAATTTAATTTTTACCCTCTGTCTTTACTGTTCTCTCCCACAAATGCCCTTCTCTCCCTCCTGGCCCCCTTACTTCTCCTAAATATTTCCCCTTTCCTCCTTTATGACATATATATTTTATTTCCCTCCAAGCTTACAGTCTTCTTTCTGTTTTTTTTTTGTCCTACATACACATAAACATGTGTACACACTTACATCTACATTCTTTAATTCTAAGTGCACTAAATTCTGGTCCTCATAATGCAGGTCTATAATCCAAGCTACTCAGGAGGTTGGGGCAGGAATATCAGAAGTTCAAGGTTTGTTTGGGCTATAGTACTTGGGCAATAGAGTTAGACCCTGCCTCCAAATAAAAAGTAAAAAGGAAGCTGAGGATATGGCTCAGTGGTAAAATGTTTGTTTAGCATGCATGATACCCTAGATTCAGTTTCCCGTACCAAAAACATACATGAATGAATGAATGATAAATAAATAAATAATAAATAATAAATGACCCATGCCAAACCACATATTTTTCACATCTTCCTGCTTTACTTTATGATCCAAATTCTCACTATAAACACCTCTAACACAACTCATAATCATGCCACAGCCTGAACATTGTGCTGTCTCAAAGTTTCCTCTAGGAAATAAATTAGTCTATTACTTCTGAATTCAATCTCGCTCATATTTTCAGGATATGAACAAAATGTAACCAGATTCTTTGCTTGTTCCCAAGTTTGGCCTAATTTCCATTTGGCCTCTCATAAGCACAGTGTCTACATCCATATTTCCAATAGCATTTTGTTCTTCTAGACACTCAGCCCCATGAATCTTTATGCTCGGCATATAGCACTGTATGGTTTCCCTGGCCTGTCTCCAACTCGTTCCTCTCACAAACCAGACTCAGTGACCCAAGAATCACCCAATCATGTTCATCCCACCAACAACTCATTTCTCAGAACCGTTCCTTTTGTTGTTTTGGTTTGTTTGTTTGTTTTGTCATTGTTGTTTTAGAGAGGGTCTCACTGTATAACCTTCACTGCTCCAGAACTCCCTGTGTACCTGACAGAAACAACCTGAAGCTGAATCTGCACCCATAGTCCAGGTTCGCTCACTGTTTGCCACAATTGCTTTGATGATGTCAGAGGTGGAAGCTTCAAGCAAGTTAGAAGCATACTATTTCATCAGGAATCATAGAAAATCTACCACAGAGCCCAACACACAACCCTTCTTACCTACCCCTTGAGAAAAAAAATCTCCACTGCCTGTTAAGTCTAAAGTGAAATCTCTGTTCCCCACTAAGCTAACACAGAAAAAAGGCTTTACAGAGTTTCTGCCACTAAAATACGTTTAAAATGCTAGTGACTATTATTTTTATTTAATACTCTCTATCAAGTGACTTAGCTACACTAACTTGAATCTCTTTATCTATAAAATGCGAACCTCCTTCGGGAATTGTCACACAAATAAAACATGACACAGTATGGAAGGTTATTCTCAGAGTGAACAGTTTGTCAATGAATTACTTTATAATTTTCATATTATTTTACTATTATTTTTTCAATGTGAAAGTCAGATTAGTCCTTTGTTTAATTTGCTTAAGTTATGACACAGAAACAGCAGTAACCAATGCTGTGTCAATGTGCATTATTGACAGGTGAGAGATTTGTAATTTTTAAATATGTTACTCATGAAGGTAAACTTTAGTAGTTTTCTCAAATTGTCAGCTGGCTGTTTACTTTTGGAATTTTTCTTTGGTGTTTCCTATATCACCACTAGAGGGCAGAAAAGTACAGGGAAAATCTACACGAGGGACTAAATTCTGAGTTCTCAAAACTCAAGAAAATCATGTTTTTCAAATCTGTTTTTCCTGTTCTAGCAATCAGTGAAATAAATAAATAACAAGTAAATAAATATATAATATAATATTATATGGCAAATATTAGGTAAAATATAACTTCTTTAACTTCACAGTATGAAAATTATGTTTTCCAACACATATGTATATAAAATTTAAAGCAAAATCATTCAAAATATATACAAGATTTTAAACTTTAACTAAATGGTATGTGAATTATTAAAAAGGGGTAGAAGGTATTATGATAGGAAGGTCATATGTTGAGGGATACAAAGACCAGGCACCAAAGAATCAGACTTACCTATTATGTGCTAAGGCACAGTGAGTGAGAGACTTCTCAAGATACCAGGAAAAATTGTTTCATGTGTGTACAAAAAGAGACTCCATACTAGGAAAGCAATATTTTTTTTCAATTTTTAGACCTCTTCCCCAACACACCTATAAACTAACAAATAAAACAATAAAAACAAAGTACGAATAAAGTCCATAAAATACATGTATTAAACTGTCACAATAAGTAATACCTATTATTCTGCACAATTACTATGTGATAATAAAAAAGGAAACACACTTTGGAAAACCCACTGAAGTTCTCAAGCATGATAGATCACAGGTGAAGGTATTTGCCACCAACTCTGAAACCTGAGTTCCATTCTTGAGAGCCACGTGTTTCAAGGAGAGAACCATCTCACTCAAACACACACATGAGAAAGATGGAGAGAGAAAAATTAATGTAATTGAAAAGACTTTTAAAACCTTTGATATTTAACTGGGAGGTGTCAATCAATTTTCTTAGAATGTCCAGTCTAACAAGGAGTCTTATATTCTTGTAGTCTGTGAAGGTGGAAGGGTCCCTATATTTATTTAGCATTTAATTCCTCAGGATGACTATCTTACAGTGTTCTTCACAGTACTTAAACATGACTTTAGAATTAAGTATCAAATACTTTTATACTTTTTATAAAAGTGTCTTGCTAATTTCTAATTTTGTTAATAAGGAATGTAGATGCCACGATTCCATATATTGACTAATAGTCATCAACCTCCTGAGTTATTTTGTTGATACTAATTCCATATAAATTTTTCATATTCTGTACCTATGATCATATTTTGTAAATGGTATTATTTAGTCTGCACATTTGCAATTTCTATTTCTCTCTTTGTATATTATGTGTGTTTTTTCATGTACTGACATAAAGTGATGACATAATAACATTCTAGACTTGATCTATTAATGAACAGAGAACTTTACAGTCTCTCAATATCATGTGCAATATTTTCCAGGGGTCTATCAATTTTATTTATGTTTTAAATAGCAAATTTGACACTAATGATCTTTCACATATGTGGTTATGCCATTATATTTGATACCTTATCAATTCTGGGCTATTATATTTTGAGGATCTAACTTACTGTTATTTTCCCAATAGCCAACATGTTAAAATGGAGGATTGGTTGACTCGTTTTTAAACTTTTTTCTTAGGTGAAGGCATGTAAAACTTTAAGTATAAATGTCTCTTTAAGTATGTCTTTAATATCATTTTATAAATTCTCAGTGTTGTATTTATTTTTGTTTACTTCTAATTCTCATTGTGATGTCACTCTCACAATGTTTTTGATACATAAGCTGACTATAAATTCAGTATGCAGGCAGACATGACCGCCTTTCCTACTTCACGTCTGAGGTGCTGGGAACACAGGTGTGTGCCCCATGCTCAATTCCATGCAGTGCTGAGGAACGAGCCCAAGGTCTTATGCATGTTAGGCAAGCACTCTGCCAGCTGAGCCTCATCCTCAGACCTATCATAAATTCTATGTAAACTCTGTCTTAAATATACTTATTAATCTGCAACTACAGGAGCAGCTTCGAGTTTTAATGGATTAAATGTTCCAATGGTCTCCAAAACTTCCCCTAGTAACAGGAAGTATCCTTTATTTAATATTTCCCTGTATTCTATTTTTGAAATGATCAGGGTTTCAATTGTTTCAAAAATCAGACTCTAATTTTTCCACTTCCTCATTCTCTTCAATTATTTGGCTTATAGATTAAAGTGTGATTTGAATGTTCACCAATGCTGATTTTGCTTAATTTGTGGTTGCATTATATTTAGGCCTTATTGAACATGAGGTGAATTTTCTATTAATGCTGACTTCACCAAGGCTATAAACGCTGTTGATTCTGAGAAAAGCCATAGACTTATTTGGAGTGTTGTGCTTCTTCAACAAAGTTGTTAAGATTAGGCAATGCTTGCTTTCCATGGTTTTGCCCTATGGTCACAGCTTGGCACTGACCCCACCACCATCTTTGAAACACATTCTCAAGATCACAGTGGGTACAGGGAGGGAGGGAGTCAGCTCACATTCACAATATAAACAAATGGTCGCTGTCTGCATAGGTATTAATCATCTTTGTAAATGAAAAGTCTATTAAAAATGACTCCTTCCAGATGCTAACAAGGAAAGGTGACCAAAGATTGGTGTGGCCAGTGCTTTCCTGCCAGGCTGTTCCTAGGGGAATCACCAAGTACAAGTCCAAACGAGAAGACGCCTCCACTGCTGGAAGCTGAGAGAAGACAGGATTCCTAGAGGACAGCCCTCTTCTGTGAACTTAAAGAAGGTCGTCAAAGTTTCCTTTTCTGAGTCACATAGGTCATAAGAAGTGTCTGACGCTTTCTTATCATTCCCATGGCAAATGACAGTCAACATTTCATCATTACTTGATGTTGTTGTTCAACATATGCTCTATGGAGAGCAGTATCTATGCCTAACTGAGGCACAGGAAATTAAAGGTACTCAATAAATATTTATTGAGCTTTATTTAATGAGGCAAGACAGTCATCTGCAATCTAAGAGAGAGGCCTCAGAAGTCAGTCAGCCAGGGCAACACTTCAGTATCTGGCACGCAGGCTCTGGAATTATACAAAAATATATTTCTATTGGTTAAACCAACAGTGAGTGGTGCCCATTGTTATAACAGCCCTGACAAGCAAATACACTCACCCAGGGCTTTGTTAAAATGGATTACTTTTCTGCTCACTTTATAATGGATGTTGCCATATCACAAGCATCCTGCCCAACCACCCTCTAATCCAGAGCAGTTACATACGGATTTAAGATTCTCCACATTTGCATTTTCTTTTTTCACAGAATTTAGCAGAATCCTGAGTACTTAGTAAAGTACAATCCATTCAGTCGTCAATTGCCACATTGTTTCAAAAAACTCACCCAAATAAATCACTGTTCTTAATTTATCACCTTAATTTAAGTCAAGAGGGCAAAATCTGCCACCTTCACCCTGTGCTTTAAAGAAATTTAAACCTTTAAAGAATTTTTTTTTTTTAGAATTTAAGAATGAAGGAAAATTCGATTTACTAAACACATCCACTTGAAAGTAATGACTATTTTCTGGAAAATATGCATAGTGGACTTGAAATACAATTAAAATGGCAAAACTAAATAATATCAATATTGTATTACTTCAAGGAATTCTAGTACACATTACTAATTTGTGCCTAGATGCCCAGAAATCTCAAAGTGCTCCATCTGTGTTCACACTCTTTTCCAGTTTAGGTGCAGAACACACTATACTGCGGTAAACAATTTATGTCTTCAGGCTCGTTAATCTCAGCGTCAGTGCACCCCGTCAAGATGAGGAAAAGCAGAAGGCTCCTATTCTGGGTTGCTCTGCACATGGTTTCTTGTTGCTAACAACACACAGGAGCACTACAAACTGTTGGCAATATTCCTCAGATTCTGCTAGCTAAATATGGATTTTTTTTCCCTATGAGTAAAATATTGTCAATAAATACATGTGTTGTTTTAATTAGAGACTGACTGTTAAGTCACTAATGAATGAATTCAATTTATTCCATAAGTTGGCTCTAACCTGCCATAGACACCCAACTAAGCATAATTCTGTACTCAAGCATGATCTATGTTGATAAAAATAACTGCTAATTGAAACTTCCAGCAAGTGGCTTCACCCACACTTTTGACAATAACAAGTGTTGCTGTTCTGTGACCTTTTAAGGAGTGCTTTAACTAAGATGAAAAGTATTCCAAGATCTTGTCAAACTGTGAAATAGTAAGGATTATATACTTCAAAAGACTTCAGCAACATAGAAATTTTCATAGAGTATTTAGCATTAATTGTATAATGAATCTCCCAAACATACATGAGGGTTTTCTAACATGTTTTGATGCAAGGTCTCACTCTTGGCAAGTAGCCTAGCTGCACACCTTCACCTCTCCCTCCTCTCCTCCAAATCCCATCCCCCCGTGTCCCCCCCCCCCCCCCCCCCCCAGTTCTGTAGCGGACTACCTACTGGAGTCTCCTCCTACTCTCTGACCCTGCCTCCAGTGGAGCACACAGATCCTTCTCTCCAACTTTCATCCCCACTCATTCTACTGTCCCAAACCCCAACAGCAGTAGACATTACCTAGGAACACATCAGCCAAGCCTTCTAAAAAGCAAGAAGGTCAGCTTGGCAGGTAGGCAAGATTCAGATCTCTTCCTTCTAGCCTCCATATTCAATCCCCCAATCTCATCCCTCATTTCATCCAGACTACCTGTTGTGGCCTCTCCTTACTCTGCTCTCATTCCCAGGGGACTAAGTAGACCATGGTGGAACATGCTGCTTCCTTCCCTCTTGTGAGCACCCACACCAAATTATCCCAAGCCCATTCCCTTTGCTGTCAACTCCCAATATCCAGAAACGCATTTTACCCAGAACTCCCAGTGGTTACACCTAACAGGATTCCAGAAGAATTTCTTACCAGGCAACACATAACCACCACACCCTCCTAAAAGCCACAGAGAGTGACAGAAACCAAGGAACAAAATATGCACCCAACAAAGATAAGACCAGATACCAGCACTTAGAATTGCAATGTTCCCAAAATGCCTAGCATAAAAACAAACAAACAAAAAAACACATCCAGGATAATATGTCTCCAATAAAACCTTACAACCCTACTACAGTAAACCCTGAAAATTGCAACATAGCTGAAGGACAAGAAAAAGACCTCAAAAATAGCCTTTTATGAATATGATAGAGGAAAGAAGTAAAATCTCTTAAAGAAATCTATGAAAATACAAACAAATAGTAGAGGGAAATGAGTAAAAAGACTTCAAGACCTGAAAGTAAATAGAATCACTGAAGAAAACCCAAAATGACAAAAAATCTGAACTCAAGGAGGAACTTTAGAGGCAAGGCTCACTAACAGAAAAAAAAAAAAAAAAAAAAGATGGGACAGAGATGTCAGGCATTGAAGACATAATAGAAGTGGATACCTCAGTCAAAGAAAATGTCAAATCTAAAAAGAATCCTCATGCAAAGCATCCAGGAAATCTGTGACACTAGGAAGAGACTAAATCTAAGAATAATGAGAATAAAGGAAGGAGAAGTTGGGCCAGATCAAAGGCACAGGACATCTTTTTAACAAAGTCATAGGAAAAAAAAGTGTCCCAGGCTTAATGAAGGAGATGCATATAAATATACAAAAAGAGTACAGAGCATCAAATAGACTGGATCTGAAAAGAAACTCCCCTTTAGTACATAATAATCAAAACACTAAATGTACAGAACAAAGAAAGAATATTAAAAGATACAACGTAAAAAGACCAAGTAACATACAAAGACAGAAGAATTAGAGTAACATGTGACTTTTCAATGGAGGCTCTAAAGACCAGAAGGGACTAGATAGATATTTGACAGACCATACATGCCAACCCAAGCTAAGTACCCAGCAAAACTTTCAATAGCAATATTTCTCCAAAATAAAACATTCTATGATAAAACCAAGATATTGCTTAAATATCTATCTAAAATTCTAGCCCTATATAAGGAAAATTCCAATCTAAAGAGGTTAACTATGACTATGAAAATAAGGGGAATAAATAATCTTTGACCACCAAAAGCAAAAGAGGACACACACACCACCACCACCACCACCAAAAACAACAACAATAAAAATAAAATAACAAAAATCAACAAACACTTCTCATTGAGATCTCTCAATATCAATGGTCTCAATTTGTCAATAAAAAGACATATACTAACAGATTGAATTAAAAAACAGGATGCATCCTTCTGCTGCATCCAAGAAACACACCTCAATATCAAGGACAGACAATACTTCAGAGTAAAAGGAAGGAAAAAGATAGTCCAAGTAAATGAACTGAAACAGTAAGCTGGTGTAGCCACTTTAATATCTGAAAAAAAAAAAAAAGCTAATCAGAAGAGTTAGGGAAGGTTACCACAACTCATTTAAGAGAAAATCCACCAATTGCAGAGTGCACAACAATTCTTATTATCTATGCCCTAAACCCAAGGGCACCTAAATTCATAAAAGAAACACTACTACTGATAAAAATCACACAGCAAATCTCACACACTAAATAGTAGGAGACTTCAATACCCGACTCTTACCATTGGACAGGTCATCCAGACAAAAACTAAACAAAGAAATGCTAGAATTAACTGATGTTATATACCTAATGAACTTAAAAGATATTTACAGAAAATTTTATTCAAACACAAAAGAATATAGCTTCTTCTCAGTTCCTCATGAAACTGTATCCAAAATTGAGCACATACCCAGACAAAAAGCAATTTTCAACAGGTATAAGAAAATTGAAATAACACCTGAAACTAACAAGAAGATTGAAATAACTTGATCCTACCTGACCAGTTCAAACTAAAGCTGGATATCAATACCAAAAACAACAGAAAGCTTACAAACTCATTGGACATGAACAACTCAATGATGAATTAAAAAAAAAATAATGTCAAGATAGAAACTAAGGAAGAAAGTAGAAACTTTCTAGAAAGTAATGAAAATGAATATGCAACATACCTAAACTTATAGGACACCGTGAAGGTAATTGTAGGAAGCAAATTCATAGCAGTAAGTGCCTACATAAAAAAAAATTGACAGTTCTCATATTAGTAACTTAATAGCACACATGAAAGCTTTAAAACAAAAGGAAGAAATCATACCCAAAGGGACTAGACAGCAAGAAATAATCAAACAGAGAGTTAAAAAATCAATAAATAGAAAAATAATAGAATCAATGAAACAAATAGTAATTTTTATCCAATAGTAATTTTTATCCAGGGGCATACATGGGATGGACTGAGACCCTCTGTACACATGTAACAGATGTGCAGCTGGGTTTCAGTGGGAATCCTAACAGCAGAAACAGGGGTTGAATATGTCTCTGCTGCCTGTCTTTAGATTCTTTCCCTAACTGGGTTGCATCATCTAGCCAAAATAGGAGACTTAGGAGAGGAGGGAGGGGAAGCTGCAATCAGGATGTAAAGTAAATAAATGAGGTGGGGTTTTTTGTTTTGTTTTGAGAAAAGCAATAAAATTGACGCTTAGTCAAATTAACTAAAGGACATAGAGAGAAGATCCAAATTAACAAAATTAAAAGTGAAAAGGGATACATAGCAAAAGACACTGAGGAAAACCAGAGACTCTTAGAGACATACTTTAAAACCTGTACTCCTCCAAATTGGAAAATGTTAAAGAAATGGAGAACTTTCTCCATGGGTACCACTTACCACATTAAATCAAGACCAGATAATGAATTTAAACAAACCTATACCCTCTAGGACAATAGAAGCAGTCATTAAAGCCTACCACCACCACCAACAACAACAAAAAGAGGTGGGCCATATAGTTTTAGCTCAAAATTCTACCAGACTTTTAAAGAAGAGTTAATGCCATTATCCCTGAAATTGTTCCACAAAGTATAAACAGAAGGAACATTGCCCAATTTGACAGGGCCACAGTTATGTTGATAGACAACCACATAAAGACCCAGCAAAGAAAGAGAATTACATACTAATTTCCCTTATGAACAAAAATGCAAACATTTTCATTAGAATATTTGCAAACCAAGTCCAAGAACACATCAAAAAAATCATCCACAATTACCAAGTAGATTTCATCCCAGGGATTCAGGGATGGTTCACAATATATAAATTAATAAATATAATCCACCATATAAACCCAATGAAAGTCAAGAACCACATGCTCATCTAATTAGATGCAGAAAAGACTTCTGACAAAATCCAACATCTTTCATGATAAAAGTTTTGGAGAAATTAGTGACCCAAGGGACATACATAAACATAACAAAAGCAGGTTACGCAAACCCATAGGCAACATCAACATAAAAAAGAGAATCTCAAATCAAATCCAATGAAATCTGGAACAAGACAGGTTTTCTATTCTCTCCATACCTATTCAACATAATACTTAAAGTCTTAGGTAGTGCAATAAGACAATATAAAGAGATTAAGGAAATATAAATTGGAAAACAAGTGAATATATCTTTATTTCCAGATAATATGATAGTATGCAAAATTTACCCTTAAAATTCCACTGGAGCACTACTACAGCTGATGAACACTTTGAGCAAGGTGTCTGGATACAAATTAACTCACAAAAATCAATAGTCCTTCTATGTATAAATGAATAACACACTAAGAAAAAAAATCAAAGAAACACTTTTTACAAGTGCCTAACTAAAATAATACAAAATTCTTGGGGCATCTCTAACAAAGCAAGTGAAAGATTTGTATGATTAAAAAAAAAGACATTGAAAAGAAATTGTTTATAGATCAGGAGGATTAATATATTTAAAATGACTATCCTATCAAAAGCAATCTACATGTTCAAGGCAATCCCCATAAAATCCCAACACAATTCTTCAGAGAAATTGAAACGAAAATTTTCAGTTTCATATGGCAACATACACACAAAAACAAACAAACAAGACAGCTAAAACAATCTTTAATAATAAAAGAACTGCTGAAAGTATCACCATTCTTAACTTCAAATTTTTCTATATAGCTTTAGTAATAAAAACAGCATGGTGTTGGCAGAAAAAGAGACATGCTGATCAACAGAATAAAATTAAAGACTCAAAAATAAATCCATATACATATGGACACCTGATTTTCAAAATAGAATCCAGAAATACACATTGGAAAAAAAATACAGTATCTTCAACAAATAGTGTTAGTCAAACTTGGGTGGCTACATATAGAAGAGTCCAAATAGATTCATACTCACCATCCTGCACAAAACTCTACTCCAAATGGATCAAAGACATCAATACAAAGTCAGATACACTGAATATTATAGAAGAGAAAATTGGGAATAGCCTTGAACTCAGTGGCACTAGAAAAGACTTTCTGAAGAAAACACTGTTTACACAGGCACTAAAATCAAAAATTAGTAAATGGTACCTCATGAAATTGAAACGCGTCTGTAAGGCCAAAGACACCTTCATTAGTAAAATGCAGCAGCTTACAAAATGGGAAAAGCTCTTTACCCACTAGGCATCTGATACAGGGTTAATTTTCAAAATATATATACTACTCCAAAAACTGGATATGAACAAAACAAACAACTCAATTTAAAACTTTGGTTCAGATCTGTACAGAGAATTATCAAAAAAGGAATCTTAAAAGGCTGAGAACTTAAACACTTAAAGAAATGTTAAACACCCTTAGCCTTCAGGAAAATGTAAATCAAAACTACCTTGAGATTTCATCTTACATCTCTCAGAAACTCTAATATTAATAAAACAAATAACTTACGCTAGCAAGGTGTGGGCTAAGGGGAACACTCATACATTGCTGGTGAGAGTGGAAATTCATACAGCTACTATGAAAATCAGTGTGGTGGTTCCTCAGGAAGATGGGAATCTACCTCAAAATCCAGCTATACCACTCTTGTACATATACCCAAAGGACACTTCATCCTACTACAGAGATGCTTGCTCACCCATGCTCATTGGTGCTTTATTTGTTACAGCCAGAAACTGGAAACAGCATAGACATCTATCAAGAAGTTAATGGATGAAGAAAATATGGTACACTTACAAAATGGAATATTACTAATCTGTGGGAAAAAAAGAAAATCTCTTTTTTTTAGATTTATTTATTTATTGCTTCAGATTACATCTCCATCATAGTGTCCTCTTTCTACCCCTCCCAGTCCTGCCCTCCCACCCTCTACCCCCTAACCCTTTTAGCCCACTCCTCTGGAGTGGAGTGTCCCTACATATAAGTCCCCTGCCCCAGTTCAGAAGTCATATGAGGGCCAAGAGCCTCCTCATACACTGGGGGCCTACAAGGCAGCACCATTAGGGCAAAGTGTCTCATTGACAGGAAAAAAGTCTATGTTCATGTTCCCTTTGGTGCATTGGTTGTAGTATAGTTATTCTGTACTATATAGCTAAAATCCTACTATAAGTGAATAGATGCCATGTGCATCCTTTTGAATCTGGGTTAGCTCACTCAGGATGAGCTTCTCTAGTTCCACCCATTTGGCTGCAAATTGCATAATTTCCTTGTTTCTGATAGCTGAATAGTATTTCATTGTGTAGATGTACCACAGTTTTTTAATCCATTCTTCAGTTTAGGGACATCTGGGTTGTTTCCAGTTTCCAGCTATTACAAATAAGGCTGCTATGAACATGGACGAGGAAACTTACTTGTGATTCGGTAAGGAGTCATTTGGATGTATACCCAGAAGTGGTATGGCTGGGTCCCGAGGCAGAGATATCCCAAGTTTTCTAAGATATCCTCAGACTGACCTCCATAGTGGTTGCACAAGCCTGCACTCCCACCAGCAATGGAGGAGGGTTCCCCTTTCTCCACACCCTCACCAGCGAGCGCTGTCATATGAGCTTTTGATCTTAGCCATTCTGACAGGTGTGAGATGGAATCTTAGAGTCATTGGTAAATAGATGGAATGAGAAAAAATCATTCTGAGTGAGGTAACCCAGAACCAGAAAGACAAATATGGTATACTTTCACTTATATGTGGGTATTAGCTTTCTGTTAAGTCAATGATAACCAAGCTGTAATCTTTAAAATTCATATTAATCCATAATAAACTTTAAGTATAGAGCAAGTTGCTGGGAGGACAGATAGGAAAGAAGAACAGAATAGATATGGATTGATGGGGGCATACTGGAATAGGATCAAGTAGAGAGGGAAGAGGAAGAAAGGGGATACAAAGAGTAATAGCTAAAATTAAGAGCCACTTGAGGAGTAGTAAGAAAACATAAATCAGTAAACACTTCCTAAAATATACACATACGTAAAGATGACCTAAATAAGATCACCAAATAATGGAAAAGACAGAGCCCCAACTGAACATCTCTTGTCAACAAATGATACTTGACAATTGGGTTTCATCTAATTGAGTCCTGACCAATGAGAATCCCCAAGCAACTCGGGCTGTTTCCAAGATGATAGGTTGCTTTTCACGAACAGAATTGAACCCCTGTTCCTGAAGACAGCACCTACAAACCCATTTAATACAGAGAAGTCGAGCTGGTGCCTACATACAGCTTTCACCCTTACATGATAGCATCTTTGATACAGGAAGATATTTTACATGCTGCCAAAAGAGAAACATAAACACAAGCCCAGCCAAAAACCCTTTGTTCACAATGATGTACTGGCAGCAAGATATGCTACTGTAAAGGTCTCACAAAGTTTGTGGGAGTAACCAATCAATAATTGATTTGACTTAATACCCACTTCATGAGATGGAACTCATGCTGGACACTATTTGGGTAATCAAGAACCTGAGACTAGACAGCCCAGGGACTTTGTAGTAACTCAAACACTACTGCTTTAAAAAAAAAAAAGTAGCAATAAAATAACTATTAATGACATTTTGCTATGCTTGCAGATCAGTATTTTGCTAAGCCATTATCAGTCTTCCTGCAGCAGTTGACAACATATACAGAGACCCACAGCCAGACAATGTGCAGGGAGTGAGAGACCTTGGAATAGTCATGCCTAAATGGGATGGTATGCCTCCATTACACCCTTGGAAGAAAGGGAGAAAAGACTGTAAGAGCCAGAAGGGATAGAGAATGTAAAAAAAAAAAAAAAAAAAAAAAAAAAAACAAGACCTTCTAAACAACAAAAGGACCAATGCACATATGACCTCACAGAAATTTGAGGCAGCATGCACAGGGCCAGCACAGATCTGTAACACACTTAGAGGGGTCCTGGAGCGCAAAGGGGAAGTGATCACATGGCTCCATCCGCTAACTCCAATTAATAACCCCTTACAAGTAATAATTTAGTTTCCTCCCAGGGATACTCACTAGGGAAACAAACTACTCTCAGGGCAGGCCCCATGCCCAGCAGGAGATGGCCAAAGAAAATGAACTCAGCTGCATCTCTGGAGTTTCCTTCTCTCATAATGAAGTGTCAAGGCTTTTCCTTTTATAAAAAGTTTATCTTATTTATTTACATATTTTTTCTCTCTTTATACCCTGAAGGTCCTTTGCGTATATATTATGGCTTCCACTTTGGTGTTTTTATAGGATCCCTGAGTGTGTGAGTAAGTGGGTCTCTGTGTTTCATGCTTTTCCTTGGCTCCATTACTTCTTTTTGTTTTTTCTTATTATATTGTGTTAGTTTTTGTTTTGTACTGTTTGTTTTGTTTTTTGTTTGTTTGTTTGTTTTGACCTTGTTTTCCACTCAGGGTTTCTCTGTGTATCCCTGGCTGTCCTGGACTCATTGTGTAGACCAGGCTGGACTTGAATTCATAAAGATCCACTTGCCTCTACCTCCCAAGTGCTGGGACTAAAGGCATGCACCACCATGCCCAGCTTTATTTTGTATTTTATTCTTCCTTAGAAAGCTGTTTGTTTTCTAATGAGAACCAGAGGTGGGATGGATCTGAATTGGAGAGGAACTGGAGGGTAGAACTGTGAGGGGTAGAGGAAGGGAAATCTCTAACCAGCAAATACTGTGTGAGGAAAAAAAAATCTATTTTCAGTAAAATGGAAAAAAAAAGAAAAATTCTTAGAGTCATATACATTCTTAAATAAAGCTAATGAATTTTAGTTGATTTGATTTAAAATTGAAAGAATTAACAGATATTTCTGGGATTGATATGGATTAATAAATAAATCAAGATTATTTGTGAATATACTACTTTGAAGTGATTTTGTGGTTTAAATTAATGGATGTCCTATGTATGGTAAGCCTGCTATTGTTTTGTTTTGATAAATTGCCATGCTGTCGAACTGTCTTCTTAATATTATGTATATATCCATATACTTCAGTTGCTCTCAGCCCAAATGGATACTCATACCTATAAATTAAATATAACCCTTCTCCAAACAACCTCTAGTTTCAATCCAATTGACCTCTTTTTTAATGTTATTTATTACTTCAGGTTACATCTCCATCACAGTGCCCTCTTTCCACCCCTCCCAGTCCCGCCCTCCCACCCTCTACCTCCTATTCCTTCCATCCCACTACTGTAGAGTGTCCCTACATTTCAGTTCCCACACCAGTTCAGAAGTCATATGAGGGCCAAGAGCCTCCTTATACACTGGGGGCCTACAAGACAGCACCACTAGGACAAAGTGTCTCATTAACAGTTAACAAAGTCTGTGTTCATGTTCCCTTTGGTTCATTGGTTGTAGTATAGTTATCCTATACTATATGGCTAAAATCCAATTATAAGTGAATAGATGCCATGTCCATCCTTCTGAGTCTGGGTTAGCTCACTCAGGATGATCTTCTCTAGTTCCATCCACTTGGCTGCAAATTGCATGATTTCATTGTTTCTGATGTCTGAGTAGTTTCAACTCTCTCTGTACTACTTGGGATAAAGTATAAAACTGAAAAATTTATATGGTATGAAGATAACCTGAACTACTCTGTTTTGGAATACAAGGATGAAGGTGGATATATATACTAATTAGTTTCAAAGCTTAATACCAACCTACAATTGTCAATACACCTTAATATTAGTATAAGAATAGAAAATTATATCAATTAGGCAGTGAATGATACAGAAATGTCCTGTACACTGTGTCAATAGTTTTTTGGAAAAATATTCTAAGGTAATATAATGAAGAGTCCTTTAAAACAAACAAAAAAAGGTTCTTAGAATCCTGGTTAATAGTTGAAAATATTAAACCTTTACTATTTTCACAATTATATGTTAATATATGTGTATAAATATGGATCATAGACTAAATTATAAAGGTTGAAATCATCAATCTTTAAAAATCTTTCAGACTCATGACTTTAGGTTTATGAATCAGGTTGTGTCCCCAGAATAAATATGCTCAAGTTCTTGCCTCCAGTATCTCTGAACATTACTGTGTCTGAACACAGGATCTGTTTAAATTTAATCAGTCAAGCAATATGTGACCATGTTGGAAAACTGTGAGCTCTAATCCACTATGAATAGGCCATTATAAAACGACAACATAGACACACAGAAGGCAGAATGAAGATGGCATCAGAAATGTCAGTAAAATGTGGTCCAGCAGCCACTAGAAGCTAGGAGAGTGACAGGAGACAGGATGCCTTTCCAAACTTTCAGAACCTAACCCTGATAGCAGGGTTTAAAACTTAGTTTGCAGAACTGTGAGGGAATGAAGTCAGTTTTTTTAAGTCACTCTGCTTTTAGTACCTTTTTACTGCAGACCAGTGAAATTAATACATTTAGATGGACAAACTATTCTTACACAGAAAACTAAAAGCATCCATCATAAAAGAAAAATATAAATATTATATTTGTTCATGTACCGCTACCAGAGAACAAGTCTCCAGAACTAGATGGAGATCTTCAGAGATGAGCAGACGCACTGCAGAATTCGGTTGCCAAAAATGATCATGTGGTTAGATGCTCACCACCATGGCCCATCAGTACATGAAATAGAAACCACAGTGAGGTAGGTTTTACACCCACTAGAGTTGGTTGTATCAGATGCTGGTGAGGGTAGAAGCAGCCTGCACTTCTCATGCTTGTACTGCTGCAGAAATGTAAGAAGGATACCCCAGTCCTCCTTGCCCAAGGAATGTTTCAAGACCTCTATGGAAGGTCGGAAGCCATAGAGAGTACCGAGTCCTATACATTTGATGTTTGTTTGTTTGTTTCCTATACATGTAGGCCCATGATAAAGTATAATTTTACAAATTAGGCACAATAAAACATTCACAACTAATAATAAAATAGAACAATTATAATAAGGTACTATGATAAAAAGGTATGTGATCGCAGATCCTCTCTAAAAACATCACATTGTTCTACAGAGCTTTGGAACATTAGTGTGTGATTAATATTTTTTAGTGAGATTTTTAACATTTTACTTAAGGAAGCACTTTACAACTTTTCTATGAAATATCTATAAAGTTTTGGCATCACTTCTCTTTGGCTCTGAGGTCATTACCAAGAAAAAAAGGATTTTAGTAAACGTAAGTACTGCAATACATAAGTGACTCACAGGTGGCTAATGTTTGAGCATGGATATGCTGGACAGTGGGGTGATTCATGATCCAGGCAGGACAGAGCAGAATGACCCGAGGTTTCGCCACACTCCTCAGAGTGCTATGCAATGTAAACCTTATAAACTGTTTATTTCTGTAACTTTTCATTTAATAGTTTCTAGATGGATAATGAATGTCATGGAAGATGGAGGACTCACACAACATTTTTGAAAATATAGTAGATTATAAAACCAAATACATGCTCCCTGGTGCAGCAATTTTGTCTCAAGAGAAATGAAAATGTACATTTTCAAAAGTAGCTTAGTTTTCAAAGAATTTTTGTTCACTATTGTTAGCAACCATAATACTTCACTATCAGACTGGGTTCCAGAAGCAGTGAATATTGATTTCTACACAGTTTTGATGGATAACAGTTCAAGATTAAGATGTCAGCAAAGTCATTTCTTCTGAGGACCTCTGTCCTAGAAGTGAAGATGGCTGTCTTCTCCCTCTCTGTTCATATAGTGTTTGCTTCCCAGTGTTTGTGTGTGTGTGTGTGTGTGTGTGTGTGTGTGTGTGTGTGTGAGACCAAATATCTTTCTTTTTAAAGAAAAAAACTTTCAATATCAAATTGGGTTTATGTAAAATATTTTATTTTAACTTATATCTTTAAAGATATTATCTCTAAATACACATATGTTTTGAGGTGCTAGATGATGAGTCACTTAAGTGATTCGTAGGTGGCTAGTGTGTGCAGCGTGGCTATGCTGGGCAAAGGGATGATTCATATTCCAGACAGGACAGAGCAGAAAGACCTGAGATTCCATCACACTACTCAGAATGAGATTCCATTTATTAAATCCATACCATAATCCAAGTGACCACCAAGCTCAGATTGGTTAAAAAGTTGTGGAAAGGTTATTATAATTATTAATTTATGTGTATCAATTTGACTGGGTGATGATGCCCAGGCATTTGTTGAAACATTAGGTTAGGTATTACTATGGAAATCTTTTAATGTCATTAAATTTACAATCCATCGAGTTGTAATAAAGTAGACTACCCTCTACCCTGCTTGGCTTTCATTCACTCAGGACAGGGTGGGAGCTTAAAGAAAAGTAAAAAGATTTCCAGATAAGGCATAATTTCCCTAAATATTGTCACCAAGAAACTATCCCTGAGTTCACAGTCCTCTTGCCTTATAGCAACCTAAACTTTAACCTGAGTTTCCCATGTTTTGGATAGCCCAATAGATATCAAGCTATCCAGATCCACAATCATGGTCACTTCAAAGGAAACTTGAAAACTCAGTCCTCTCTGCTCTATTTGTCTGAAAAGTCCTGGATGATATGGTCATGTAATGAAAACTATACAGTCATCAAAAGAACAGAATACTCCTAAACAAACATGAACAGAACTGAAAGTTTCTATATTGAGTACAAAAAAGTGTAAGACGAAAAATACACATTCTGTCCCTTAGTTTTCTTCAGGTCCCAATCCAGGCAGAATTTACGTACAATGATCAAGACAAGAAGATGGGTATCATCTCGGGTAGATGAGTGGGAATGAATATAGACTAGAAACAGACAAGAGAGAAAGAACTTTCTGGAGGGTTCTGGGACTTTCTATACCTTGTTTGGAGTGGTAGTTAAATGAGGGTGTACCTTTGTCAAGACAGAGAAATGAACAGTCCTTATGCATGCATTTCATTCTTTGAAAATTGTATATTTTTTAAGACTGAAAATTTTCATGTGCCTACAACATGAAACCACATAAGTATGTACTTATTTTAAATATGCTTTTTATAGAAAATAAATGACTCTCTGTAGCTGAATATTTTCATGATTTGATTTAATATTAGTTCCTACTTCCACCTAGAATTTTCATTCCTTGTCCTGATTATCCAGTAGAGGGCACCCTGAAGTCATAAGCAAGGTAGACCGTGTCTAAATATGTGTTCAGTTGATGATAAATTTACTACCAACACCCAAGCAGGTTTACTAGAAGTAAATAGTTAAATCACAGTTCTCAATAGTTTTTTAACCAATGATTACAGTTATAGTTTAACGTATTTGGATAGTTATACTCTAATTCATTTCTCGGTTGAATTATAAATTCCTCACAGGCCAAAGCTATGTGGTAGAGATATTTGAATAAGCTCTAGAAAATATTCAAATCTTTTTACCAAATAACTCCTCAAATATGTTAGGTTTTCACTAGCTGCTATTCAGTTATCAGTAAGGAAGAAAAAGAGCTAAGACTAGAAATTGAAAAGATAGATACATGTCTCCTCGAGATTACAAAGGATGAGGCACCTCTACAGTGAAAAGAAAATCAAGAATTTGCCACATATTTTTATGGCATATTTCAATGTTACATAAGCCACTCTTATACTAGGTTAATCATTTTTTAACATTTGTTTTTAACTGAAATAGAATTATATCACTTTCTTCACTCTCTTTCTCTCCTTCGGCTCTTCCCAGTTCCCTCCCTCCAGTTTCCATGTCTCCCGTCTTCAAGTTGATAGCCTCTTTTTCTTTATTATTATTACATGCATACACACACATACACATAAATAAAAACAAATCTTAAAAAAGATTCAATCTATCCTCCAAAATCTTGGTCATAATCATTGATCTCTCTGAAACACTTAAAATTTAGCATAAATCTTGATTATTTTATTGATATTATTGGTCTTATATATCAAATATTGTCAATAATAAAGATTTCTAATTTAAGTTTTTAAAAGATAAAAATACTGTCAAGTATTTTTTAGCACATACTATTTTATCCTAATGGAATAGAGGCCATTTGACTGTGTTGAGTACTTCAGTAACATACATATATGTACACGTGCATAGAAGATTATATATTTGTACATATATTATGATCTTAGGTATGAGTGTAGGTGAAATTGAGTTGTACTGATTTTCAAATCATTTAGTAGGATAGGAATATACAGATAAGTGGATCACAGACACACTGCTTCAACTAAAGAAAAAACATAATAGATAAGATCTCGTGAGTCTGCTGAGAAATTCAACATATTTTTATTGAGCTCTTACTATGTACCTAATATTCTATTTTAGCACATGCATGATTCTCAGTAAACCTGTGAATGAGTTACTAATATCTTCACAGAATACAATATATAGAGCAATGCGCAATTGAGAATATTCAGGTGTTGTTAGTATAATATGGACAACTAAAAGCTGCTCAACTTCTGCAAGAACAGAATAACTGAGCTCTATGGAACACTGCCCTCCCTATATCATCCATATTTAGTAACCTCAATGAAAGCTTTAAAGGTCACATAAAATAACATTCATTAGAAGCTTTAGACATTCAATGTCCACATGGAAAATTAAAGTGGACCAAGTGAGGAAAGGCCTAAGAAAAAGGCCTGGTTAGTTTTTTGGGTTTTTTTTGTTTGTTTGTTTGTTTGTTTGTTTTTTGTTTTTTGTTTTTTTGTCATATTGACACAAGCTAGAGTCATTTGAAATGTAGGAAATCCAATTGAGAAAATGTCCACTAGACAGGTCTTTAGGACATCTTTTTGATTAATGGTTAATGTAGGTGGGTCCAGATCATTGGGGGTGGTACCACCCCTGATCCAGTGGTCCTACATTGCATAAGAAAATTGGCCAAGCAAGCCATGAGGAACAAATCAGTAAGCAGCATTTCTCCATGTTTTCTGCTTCAGTTTCTGTCTCCAGATTCCTACCCTAAGTTCCTGTGCCCTGACTTGGAATGTGACTTGAGAGTTGTAAGAAGAAACAAATTATTTTCTCACCAAGTAGCATTTGACTGTGGTGTTTAATCACAGCAATAAAAACCCAACTAAGACATCACAAAAGAAATACAAAACTAGACTGACATACAAACAACACATGGCAAGGCTCCTCAGTATGTCCAGTATTTAATAATAATATAAAATATTTAGAACTGAGTTTGATTTTGATCTGTGATTCTAGTATGTGTATTTGAGAAGCACAGTTCTGGATTTTTACCAGAGCCTTTGTGTGTTCTATGGAGGCCCATCCAGGAGTACACTGTTAGGAGAAGGATGTAAATGCTGCTCAAGCTTATTAACTTGGGGAACTCTAAGACAGACTTATTATATACAAGCAAAAAATATAACTACAAGAAAAGGTGGTCAGCAGTACCTTCCTCCCACTTCCAAATCAAGTTGCTGCAGATGCCAGAAAACATACCCACTACCATCAAAGAAAAAGGGACACAAGCCCAGAGTGAGAGTGTCACAGAACTCTCTGCTACTGTACCGGCCTACTGGCCCCTTGCCACCAGCTCTTTCCCTTACCTAGAAGGGTAGACATGAGAAACAAATTCTTCATGGACGAATCTGGCACAATATCTGAGAACACTTGATGAGCTAGTTCATGTTGGTGCTGTTGTTTTCCCTTTGAGAGCAAGGTGCTCTTCTTGTACCAGGGTTTCTAAACAGGAACAATGACCCTCTAGCCTCTTGTCTGAGAGGTTGTCTCTGATGACACCAACAGGGAAAAGTGTTCATGTGGTACTCTGATGCAATTGTCCTTGATGGCCTTTGGTGTAAAGCAGAATCACCAGAACAAATGTGATGTGAGCATTTGGTCTTCCACAGCTCACTAGATACTGCTATTTTCATACTGTTTTCCTATTGATAAATGGGAAACCCTTTTTTAATGCATTTACTTATTAATTCAAGTTACATCTCAATCACAGCCTCTGCCTCCTCCCCTCCCGGCCCCACTTTCCCACCTTCTACCCCCTCTCTTACCTATCCTACTCCTCCAGTAAGGGGAGCCCCCACATATCAATCCCCTTCATTTCATCAGCCACATGAGGGCCAAGCGCTTCCTCTTGCTCTGGGGCCTGACATGGAGTCCCACTAACAGGTAACAAACCCCATGACTGAGACTACCCCATCCCTGCTTGCTAAGAGATCTGTATGAGGACCAAGTTACCTATCCTCTATAGAGAAATTGGAAACTCTATTGTTGCTATTGTTATAATAAACTCAGTATTATTTTTGACTTAAAATTATATAAAAAATGTTAGAGGTTAAATCAAAATATACACCAAATGTATAATTTGATGAATTATATGTTCATCAAATATCTGATTGTTTTATCTGTTGCATAAGGGTATATACATCATTATATATCATACAAAGCGAGATAATAAATAAAACATGGTTGAGAATATAGTGGACTGCTTGTTGAAGTATCCTAAGAACAAATATATAAAGGATATAGAAAATATAGCTAGGGAGTAGAGACTATAATTTTAAAATAGATTGCCAGAGAAAGGCCTAAAGAAAATGTAATATTTGAGCATAACCTGAGGGATGAGAAAAGAAGTCATTCCAGGTAGAGGAAGCAAGATGAGCATCTAGGCGGGGCAAGGACACTTGAGATCGTGGGAAACAATATTCAAACAGTGCGCATCACAGAGAGCCACCAGAGAGACAAAGTCAACATGGAAAAAAAGGCCACAGGGTGTTACATGTCCTTATGATGACCTTATCAGTAACTGTGATCAGAGAGGTGCAATTGGCAAGTTACAGTTGGATTATTCAAGAGGCATGGTACAGTGTCAATGGTGAGCAGAGGTCACATAGGAAGCAATAGGCAAGAGATGGTGCTGGCATGATTGGCAGCTGGGAATGCTGGGAATGATGAGAGATATTGGTGGCATGGTACACTGGCAGCTAAGAACAGTGTGGGATTGGGATTCTTGGCTCTCCAATAAAATATTTATTGTATACTTAGAAGAAAATACCAAAAAATCCTTTTAAATGTGAGAGAGACAGAGACAGAAAGAGGAAAGAAGGAAGGAAGGAAGGAAGGAAGGAAGGAAGGAAGGAAGAAAGGAAGGAAGGAAAAGAAAGATATGACAGGGTTTATCAGTAGTAATCAAGTGCACACTTAAGAGAGATTTTGGAAAGCCTATTTATAAGAAGTGAGAGATGTGTGGTTGGTTAACAGTACTAGGGAAAAAAATCATTACAGGCATCTGTTATATTCATTGCATGCCAGCTACGAGGCAAAGTACTTTTCCCGTTTGGGTCCCACCAAAACTCCATGATCATCACTGTTATGGTCCCACTTCCTAGAGAAGGAAACCTATAAGGACCATCTAGATTGAATTATTCAAAGACCACATCTTAGATTTTATTATGATCCAACTTTTATTAGAACCCAAGTTCTAAACCAATACTCCATTCTGATTCCCGATGAGGGCAAGACTGAGAGGAAATTCTCCAAGGGCAAATTCATGCAAGGGAAGTTAGATGTTTGGTGTATGTCAAGAAAGTGCTGATCTTTAGTTATAGTAACAGTAACAATAGATATTGTATACTAAAGAGGGACTTAACATAAACATAGAAGAAAAAAATGGAATTTGGAGTTTTATCGGCCACTGGATACAGAAGCAACAGAGACCTGGCCAGTCAAACATGAGAACTGTGTTTTGTTTGTTTTTTTTATTTTTTTTTTTTTTTTGGTTTTTCGAGACAGGGTTTCTCTGTGTAACAGCTCTGGCTGTCCTGGTCTCACTTTTGTAGACCAGGCTGGCCTCGAACTCACAGAGATCCACCTGCCTCTGCCTCCCAAGTGCTGGGACTAAAGGCCTGAGCCACCACCGCCCGGCGAGAACTGTGTTATTTTATATATGAGAAAATTAGAGTGCGTAAAAGAATTGAAAGTAAAATAATCAGCCTCAGCAATGTTTCCCAGGAGACTATTTTCTTTTACTTTTCAGAAAAATCCAGCAAAGAACTTGGGTTAGAGATCTGTACACTTGTGTGGATTTAGGTAGCTTGTTTATTCAGAAAGTTTCTTCATGCATAAATATCACCTCTTTACCCTGTCTCGAAAAAAAAAAAAAAAGATCATCTCTTGTTTTCCTTATCTTCTATTTTAGTATGATAAACATACACGTGCATATTTGATTATAAAAACTGAATTTTTGAAGCATGTGATAGTCTTTAGCAGCTATTTCTTTTAACGTGTTAAGCATATATTTCATCCAAACTGTTTGATACTGTTTGAAACAAAGATACTCAAATATATCTCTTAGAGTTAAATTCAACAAAGGAATTCATCAAAGAAAAAGGAAAAATTTCATCCTCTCATCTATAGCTAAAAGCTGAATATCAAAAAGAATACATTCAGATGTTTACTGTCTCAGCATCTCAGGCCTTTTCCCAGTGCACTTCCTGAATTCAAATATCCCAGGAGGGAGTCCATGGGTAATGTACATCACAAATGCTGCTCCATGCTTCCTGGACCAAAACCCTGGGAGGTGAGGCCATGAATCAAGTTTTAATGACTTATTATGGCTGTTGGAAACACTGAAGTTTACAAAGAAGTACTCTAAAATATCTTTAGAACAATTTGGTTGTTTAATTACTAATAGCAATTAGATTCTCAATTTAGAGCTTGTACATTGGATTCAGATATTTAAGAACACAAAAATAACCAATTAGCACATATAGTTGATATATTAAGTGCAATAATTAATACACGTACATATATTCCTCTGAGTATTCACTTCCACATGCATGTATAAGATCATCCCAGACATTCTTCCAAGTACAAGTCAACCAACTAACTAGGTTTAGGTAGTAAGCTATATGTACATTAACCATATTCTTTAAGAAGTTTCAGAATATTATCAGATACTCATTAAGAATATCTTTGAAAAGTGAAAGTATGATTAAGAAGTCCTTTTTCCTACTCTTTTGAAGTAAATGACTACAATAAATTCATAAAGTTTGAACACTTGATTTTTTTAAGAGGAGGAAGGAGTTTATTTGGTTTACAATTCCAGATTACAATCCATCATTAAGGGATTTCAAGGCAAGCCATGAAGGCTGACATAATTGGTATTCTGCAAGCACAATCTCAGACCTTGGAACTCAATTTCCAGTCAGGAAGTACAGAAGGATCTTTGAGAATGCTGCTTGCTAGCTAGCTTGCAGTCTAGACTATATTCATCTATTTATATTTCTATTCTTTTTATTCAACAGAATATTTTTATTGATTATTTAGAAATGTTATACAATGTATCCAGATCACTCTTGCTTCCAATTGCCCCCAGGTCCACATTTCCCTCCTCCTCCCTCAAAATGTACACTAAATACCATTTCTGTTGTCCATTTTTATTGGAGAATGGTCAAACTCCCAGTGGCCAACCCCTTAAAGATAACTGAGTCCTTTCTCATCCCTGTGGCGGAAGCAAACAACTGTGAAGAGCTATACTTTAGTATCTTTACTACAATTTTTAAAGACTCTCATCAAGGCTTCCTATCTAGGCTGTTTCTTTTTTTCATTGGGGATGGGGAAAGGTTGTTACAGAAGCTTTTAAATGTCTCTCGTCCTCAATTATGAGTCTGAATACCACTGCAACAGATGTTTCCTTTCCCCTAACAGCCAGTGGCAGCACAGATCATGGACTTCCACATTGTTTCCTATGGCCACATGGACTTTGGATATCAACATGACCCCAGCCACAGCACGGATCACTGACATCAATATGGCCTCTGATGGCATCAGGGACCACAGACATCAACATGGTCTCCCGTGGCAGCACCAATCATGGACATCAACATAGCCTCAGACTATGTCCAAAGACCATGGACAGTAACATGTGTAGGAGGCAGTATCAACCACAGACATCAGCATTTAATCAAGTGACAATCATTGATAACAACTTGCTTTTTGGCTCTCTCTGCATCCTCTGCTGAGGGTAAAGGGAAGAAAGGCAGGCCCTAGGAGCTGCCTAAAACTACAATCTGCAGTGCACCCTCAGTTATTTTTCATAATCTTCTTGAAAGTCACCCCCCCATTCTTTAACTGAAAATTAAATAAGACACTCTGATAAGAGCATGAGGTTTCACACAAAGAAATTACCTACAGATTTATAGTTCATTCCTCTACCTCTACCATGTCTACTGTTTTGTAAAATATCATTGACTTGCTTCCTGAACCCTAGAAATAATACGAAAATTAACTCTCCACCTGCATCCATGGTGTGATGCAGTTAAGGAGATGCTGCTTTGGGGACATCCATAGCTCTGGATTTTGTACTGAATTCTCAGCTGTTCCTGCACAAACCAACCTCAAGCAAAAGGATGCGACTCCACTTCCCACAGCTAGACTTTTCTGACTTCCGAAATGGAATATCCACGTTGGTGTCAGTGGTAGGTGTCTACTGCTTATGAGATGTCAATGAAATGGGAGGGAAGGGAGAAAGAAAGGAAGTAAAGAAGGAACTGAGAGAGGCTCTGAGGTAGGCAAGGTAAGCAAAGGCAGAAACAAAGACAGGAACAGAAAAATGTAGAGAAGAAGGAGTAGTTGGTTTAATTTTTATTTCATATTGAATGAAATTGAAAAATAAAGCCATATACAGCTTTTCTGTGGCAATAATGTATACATATATATGCAATAACAAATAGAGGAAGTTCTTAGCCCCCATATGACTGCTGACCTGGGGTGGGGGACTGATATGTAGGGATACCACTCCGGAGGTATAGGATAGAAGGGAGAGAGGGTAGAGGGTGGGAGGCTGGGACTGGGAGGGGTGGAGAGAGGGCACTGGGATGGACATGTAACTTGAAGTAATAAATAAACGCACACACACACACACAAAAAAAAAAAAAAAACAGTTGAAGCAAGTGGTTTTTCTTGCCAAGAGAATGGCTTACCACCAATTCAATCATCTCCCACCGGAGATTCTTTGATGCTCATCTTCTACTTGGAGTAGAATAGGGGGTGCTGTCAGGAGCTGACATGTCTCGATATCAAAAAATCTTAAGTTAAGAAAACATCTTTGAATGCCATATTCTGCAGATCTCTTGAGGTTTTTGAAGATGCCCTATCTATCTCTTATATTTAGATAAGCAAATATTGCTTGTCTCTTAGCAACTTGATTTCTGAGTAGCTTAGAAAATAACTGTGATAGACTGTCATAGTAACTAACAAAATGACACGTTTTCATGACTATTAGTTTCCGTTTCTTAATTATCCTAAACAGTTTATGTCGGTTGGTAGCGAGAGGTCAAAACTTGACATTTCATTTTTAAGTATTACTACAAACAATACCTTTAAGAAGCGTTACCCTTAATTTTGTATCAATATACAAAGATCAATACCAATGTGGCCAAATATAATCTTAATTTTGTATCAATATACAAAGATCAGTACCGATGTAGCCCAATACAATCTTAATTTTACATTAATATACTAGGGTCAATACCATTGTGGCCAAATATAATAATCTTAATTTTGTATCAATATACAAAGATCAATACCGATGTAGCCCTATACAATCTTAAATTTGCATTAATATACAATGATCAATACCAATTTAGCCAAATATAATATTAATTTTGTATCAGTATACAAAGGTATAAAGCTATATTCAATAATCTGTCCTTTTTTTCTTGTTCTTTCCTATACTATGTCTATGTCCCATTTTTCTCATGTCTGTTCACTCCTATATAGGAGAGAAAGAAGGATACAGAAAAGCAAAAGAGAGAAGTCCCTGGGTCTAACCTCCAAAACCCATTTAACAAGACCATTTAACAGCTTGTAGTCTTTTCCCCTAAATAACAAAATTTTCTATTATCTATCAAATAACCAAAGGGGGAGAACACCCTCCCCACCTTCTGGGGATGGGACGTTGTTCTCTTAAAATGACTTCCTGCTGATTTGGGACGTAGTAAACCTGTTTGGGGCCCAAATAAGAATGGAAAAATGGTTAAAAATGTTAATAGAATCATTTGATGTTCATTTGTGCTCAGCTATTTAGATGTCCTACTAAGTTCATAGACAGAAGCTGATCTTCAGAACTTTACTGAAGATCTGGCTGGAGTAGTCTGTGGAGCTGAACGATCTTAGCGATTTTGAGTTGTTGTGGTTATAGACTTTTGAGGAAACTGCTATTGAAGAAGTCTGCAAGGCTGGATCATCTGGGCCACTCGTCTTCTTTGGTGTCTGATCTGTTTTCTGCTGAGGTTTCCGTTGTCCAGTTGTCCCTGGATTCCTTGAATGGATGCTTTAAAACTCCTGGAAAGATAAGAACAGAGCCCTGCCCTAATCCTAACTCTGGGACAATTACCTTTTTTTGGGGGGGTCAGGTAATATTTTTCCTGGAGCAAATTTGGTTTATTTGATAATATATAAAGTATTACCTTTCAATCTGGATTAAAGAAGAAATTATTTTGATATTTTGGAGCTAAACAAACCTTTAGTGTATATATTTTGAGATCTCAAAGGACAATTTGTTTGAATTGCAGCCTGCCTTTTGTAAGTAGCTTTTAAACTTAAATCTTTCCAAATCCTATGTGCCTGTCTCTGCATTCTAAATTTTGGGATCAAGGACATTTGGTTCCCAACTGATGGGATTAAAGATGTGCTCCTCCACTCCTGGATCAAAGTTTTTCTCTGTTTAGAGCTTGTTTTGTATCAGGTAGCCTTGAGCTCTGAGATCTGCCTGTTTCTGTCTCTAGTGTGTTGGGATTAAGGGTGTATTCTTCCCCAATGATGGGACTAAGGGTGTGCACCATCACCACCCTGTTTCTTGTAACTCTAGAATTTATAAGACAACTAACTCTATAGTGATCCTCCTGTCTCTGCTGGAGGTAAAGGCATGGGCGACAGCCTAGCTCTGTCAAGACAGGGTAGGTAAGTCCTTCATAATTCCTGCTCTACAACCAATGTCTGTCAGAGAAATGGGGCCAAATGGCTGAAGATTGATGCTGTAATGTATGGAGAGAAAATGGGAACTGTCCAGGCAGCCACTGGTATGTCATTTTTTAGTTTTGGAAGCTGCAGGCCCTGCACTTCCTATATAATCAGATATATTTATCCCTCTCAGGTCTCTGAGGTGGTTGAAGAATAGATAGCTAGAGTCTCATAGTTAAATTTTGAGTTGTTTAGGAATCAAGAGGGTGTTCTGGATCTAAGAAGATATTTTTAAAATTATGAGGCAAGTTAGTATGAAAGCTGAGTTAGATATAGAACTTTAAACTCATGGAGATGGTTAGATAGTAGAATGTTAAAGTCAGGTGCCAAATACATATGGACTGGACATTGGGAATGTATGCTAAGCCATATAACTCATAATCATGGCCTATTTATTTCTGTTGTTTTGTATTGTATTTATAGTTATAAGAAAAAGAACCATTATTTGGACTGAAAGGGAGAGCTGTTGGGGGGAAAATAAATACCTTAAACTAAAAAAAAAAAAAAAAAAAAAAAGAAGGGAAGAGGATGGTGGGGCTGAGGGGGAGGAGGGTGGAAGGGTGGGACTGGAGGGGGGAGTAGGGAGGGGATTGTGATTGAGATGTAACTTGAAGAAATAAAAAATAAATTATTAAAAAAATAAAATAAAACAAAAAAAACAAATAGAACTAATTTTTAACTATCTAAAGTTATAGAAAAAAATCAGTTTCTTGATGTTTATCTTTCAAAATCTTGAGACTCTTTTGCATTATTTGAACCAAAAAGGAAATTTAGAAAATGGAATCAAGAAATGCAAACAAAAATTATCCTGTTTTAAAATCTGCTTTGTAAAGGCTGTTCATAGTGTCAAGTACAGAGCAGGTCACTGTTTACCATGCTAACCAGTCTCACACCACATGTAGGCTCAAAGCTCAGATTCCAATCAAAGGAATTTTCTTTTGCATCCAGTCCATTCTCTCATTCCCTCCCAGAATCCACAGTCAATTCATGTTCATTCATCATTAAATAGCATGATTAGTTTTCTTAATAATTAATTAAAATAGTTAATTCACCTTAGGTCTACATCCTTACCAACACAAAGCAAAATACATGATTTATGATCTCAAGAATCATTTTTATAATTTTAATTAAAATATAATTACATCATTTCTACTTTCCCTCTCCTCCCTCCAACCCCTTCCATACTTCGCTCAAACTGAGAGCCTCTTTTACTTTGACTATTGTTACACACACACAGACACACACACACACACACACACACACACACACACACACATATATATTATACACACACACAAATATATAAATACAGCCTGCTGTGTCCATTTTTATTTTTCATGTGTATGTGGTTTCAGAGCTGACCACTTTGTGTTGGGTAACCAGTTAGGGGCCTATCCCTGGGAAAGGCTAATTCTCCCCCAGTGGCATGGCCTCTGTTCTTTATCTAGGGGATTTCCCCCTTCCACATTAGCATGTCTATTGATATTGTCATTGTCATGGTCTTGTTTATACAGCCTTTTCTAAGAGTTGCAGTCTCACAGCAGAGTTCCTGCTATTCTGGCTTTTGCAGTCTTCCCAGCCCCTCTTCCAGGATGTTCCCTGAGCCTTAGATGCAGGAACTGTGATGGAGATGGAGATGTGTCTGCTGGGGCTGGGTTCCTGTCACCTGTTGACCACTGCACTGGGTCCAGTTGTGGTGTTCTGAAATAGTTTCCACTTGCCATAAAGAGAAGCTTCTTTAATAAGAGGTGGTAACTACACTTACCTGTGGGTATATATATATGGATGATTTAATGATATCAAGTACCAATTTGGTCTTAATCAGCTTCCAGAAGTATTATCCTCCTCCAGAATTCCAAAAGTCTTTCCAGGTTTCTAAGAACAAAAAAGTTTATTATTTCACCCTATGTTAAGATTTTGGAAACCAAAGAGATGTATTAGACATAAATTGTGTAACCATTGTCAAGATTTATGTCACAGTCTTTTTGCAATGATGACTCTTCCTGATTCACATAATGTACTGAGTGATTCTCATCACTGATTGTGAAATATCTCCTCTATTGTTTGAATTATTTAAATAATGATTAAGAAGATGACTAGACACAGTGTTCAAAATGTACATAAATGGTTTTATAAACTTTAAAACGTAAAAATGTATGTCTAGGAAAATGCAAAAGAGGAGGCTCTTATCCTGATGCAATTTGATGTGCCAGAGTGGGTTGGTACCAAGCCAGGGGTGGGGCATTTGGGTTGGGGGGAAGTGGATGGGAGGGTGGGACTGAAAGGAGGGTAGGGAAGGGAGTTGAGATGGAAAATAGACAAATTTTAAAAACATATGTTTATGATTAGATAGAGATATATACACATAGGTATTAAGGTATAGATACATTTTTGCCTCTGTAATAGAATTTATATTTTATTGACAATAACTATTTCAACCAGTAAATTCTATGGTTATAAATCATCCAGTAAAATATATAAACACAGTTATTTTAATTATTTATTTATGTTATATGCATGAGTGTTTTGTCTGCATGTATATCTGTGAACCACATGGGTGTCTGATATCCAAAGAGACCCAGAAAAGTGTTACAGGATGTCCTGGAACTGCATTACAGCTGGTGTGAGCCACCCTATAATATAGGTTCTAGTAATCCCTAAGCCATGTGTCCATCCTTCACAGACACAATGACTTTAAAACAATAAAAGCAAATGTTTCTCTTTATTAGGTATATACTATGTACTTGATTTCAAATCAAGTACTTTATACTTGTTATATCTGCTAAATTTTCACATAATTCAAAGTCTAATCCTATGGTTCAGACTTGATGTGAAGCTATTCTGTCAATAACCCAGTTTCCTATGAAAGCAAAGGCACCCAAATCAACATGGCAGTTTGAAACATCCCATGTCCAAGGTCAGGGAAAGCAGAGCCATATTCTTTATCTACAAGGTATCCTTGAACTGCAAAGCCTTGCTTTTCACCAATAATAAAGGAAGACAAAACTACCTCCTGATGTGATAGTAAGGAGTGAAGAAAACTGTAAAAGATAAACATAGCTAGGAAGAAGAGAAGAGGCTAGTTTGACATCTTTTCTTCCTTCAAGTCCCCTGTTTCCCCAGGCCCATCTCCTTCTGTTTCTTTGAGGTCAAAAGTTAACTAAGCTATGAAGCTAAAAGAAGCCTTAGTGACTATCTAGTGATGTCATTTAACAAATGAAAATAATCAGACACATGTGCTTACACCTATAAACAAAGCTAAGGAGTGGCTAGTATACACTTTTACAAAACCCAGTCTAAGTTCCTGGTAATTTCTGTGGTACCTGTCTAGATAGTGTATCTTAGATCAAATGAATCTGCCACCCACTCTCGAGAAACCTTCCCATTCTAAACTTATCTTTGACTTCATCAACACACATGTATTCAGTACAGATGATGATGTATATATAGGTCCATGTGTATATACATATAATGGCAGCCTGAAAAGGAGCCCAATGTACCCTCTTTAATGTCTGTGGCTATATGTTCAGTCTTAAGTTATGACTATGAAGACTTGATGATCCAAGCCTGGTACGGGAGTAGATGTTATACCCCTGGCACTCTGGTGGTAGAGGCAAGAAGGTCAAGAGTTCAGTATTATCCTCAGCTGCATCAAGATTTTGTCCTCAGCCTGAGCTAAATGGGGCCCTATCGCAATAGAAAGAAAGAAAGAAAGAAAGAAAGAAAGAAAGAAAGAAAGAAAGAGAAGGGAAATGTTGATCCTCTCTTGCCAGCTGTGTTTCAAAAAAACACAGATATCTGAAGAGCAGCATAGAAGATGCATAGCTTTCAAGCATTAAAGAAGCTAAGTACAGTACCTGTTTGTTCATCTGTGGCAATATGTACTCCATATTGTAAGAGCCTCTTTGGAAGACCTGTACTCAGTAAAGGAAACAGAGGAAACTATGCAATTCTTTTTTTCTCTAACTTTATCTTACTGACGTTCATTTTAATTTAGGTTAAAAAGTAACCCTGAATGAAGTCTTACCAGCATATACCCCTTCTTAGTTTCTGAGGTTCAGTGCTTAAGAATAAATGCTTTGCAAATATTTGTCAGTTGATTTATTACTTTTAAAACTGCTGTTAATTTCTCTGCTTCCCAGATATGCTCTCTCAATTTCTTTATTCTTTTCTTAAACACTAAGTGAACATCTCCTCAGTGCCTGCAATCTCCCCAGGCCCTGTGCTGAAGAGGAAGAAGATTGAAGAACCCAAAGTGTGGAGTAGGACAAAGGAAGGTCATGAAATAAATCTTTTTGATGATATGTAAACATTACATTGGAAGTGTTTACCTTTAAAGTGGCATTGGCTTTTCTCCCCAAACACCACATCTCACATTGCCACCCAAAGGACTCAGAAGCTCCTTTTAAAAAATGCAACTGTCAGTAATGATAAATGCGAAGATGGCTAGACATAATGTATGAGAACGGATATAGGTGGTTTTGTAAGCACCATGTGGTTATGTGGGACACGCATATTGAACATAGGCAGAGACTCTTCACCTAAAACTTCCCTTTGCAGCTTGAGCATGTAAATGAGTCTGTGTGGAAGTCTCTGCTTCCGGAACAAGAAGGCTGACTAACCAGCAAAGCTCCATGTTACTCATTTCAGCAGTAGGTTTACTTTTATTCAGGCAATATATAAAACTTGTGCAAAATACAGCAAAGGAACTTGGGTCAACTACATTAACGAGGTCACTTCTGTAGGCTGTGTCAGAGAATCTGTCTGTTAAAATTTCAAAGAAACAAAGTCAAAAGATGCTGGCTTACATGAATGGAATCTCTCAGCCTATGAGATCGAAAGAAATCATGACACTGAGAGATGATTCATCAGCTTTTGTTAAGTTAAACTCTCAAAATGATTCTAGGTGGAATTATATGCCAAATACCTATGGCTTGCATAGTGCTATTTAGATATTTAGATGCAAAGATAGAGAAAACGTGCTTCAGATCCATAGAGAATTTTCAACCAGCTAGCAAAGTAACCTTCTATAAAAATATAAAATAAAAACAAAAAACAAAAAAACGAACTGGCAAAATTACAGCCTGTGATACATTGCCCAATGACCAGGGCTGATAACCAGAGATCTGTGTGTAGTTGGGGAGCAGTTCCCATGAGTTTGAGCAATGCAAAAACAAACTACTCTTGATTGAGATTACAAAAAGAGAATGAAGAGGTGAGGGATACATAATGAGAAAAGACACAGGAGCAGAGGTGCAGTGGGGCCTGTAGGAAACAGATCAGACTCACTTTAGCATAGAAAGTGGGCTGTGCTTGGGTTGAAACAAAACACAACTCATGTCTCCTCCAGATCAAAGCAGGACACTGGATAGGTACCATCTTCACAATAATGTGATACAAACCCAAAAATTGTATGAAGGGAACAGACCAGGAGTCAGAATTAGGACAGGAACCTAGGGAAAGATAAATGAGCTCCACTAGGCTAAGAACTGCATTTCTTCAAATAAATACATTTATTAAATAGATTGTTCCATATTTATTATGATTTGAAGACACTCTATACAAATTATATTTCTCTATACACTAAAAAAAATTATTATGATCACTGATTGTTATATGTCATTCTTTCCGAACTTTCTTATTTCCAAGTGATAAATTCCCTCCCCACTTTTCAGAATTCATATTTTCCTCCTGTTTCTTTTTTGATTTCTTGAAGCCATATATAGAAAGGGAGTTCCCCTTAAACAGTGATGTCTCCAATGATATTATTGTTTAATTACATTTTTACTACTTAATTAATTTACTTATTTATTTGTTTGCTTGTTTATTGTGCATGTGTGTGTGTGTGTGTGTGTGTGTGTGTGTGTGTGTCTGTGTGTGTGTGTGCGTGTTTGTGATTCTTGCATGTTGAGATCAGAGGACTTGTGTCCCAGGAATCAAACTCAGGACATCTGGCTTTTTACCATGTACCTTACTCAAAGTGCCAGCTGACAAAAACACAGTAGCAGTTTCGTAGGACTTAAGTACACTCATTGCTTGAGAGTGGCTCTCAGTTGATGGGATGCAGAGTTGGGGGGTGTGGTCTTTGCAAGCTGTACAACTTCCATGAATTGTCACAAAACAAAATCAACTACAATTGATCAATATGAGTGAGGATGTGTTTGATAAATTTTGTTTCTTGAGTGTTAGCTCTTTGGGCCCATAAAACATCAAAAGCCATCTTGCTAGGTTTTTAAAAATGTGTAGTTGGAAAATTAAGTGACTCAGCTCTTCATTTGGGCTTACTGTATAGATATTGTGATGATATTGATATAAATAGCTCAGGAATCTGGATAGGAAGTTCAACTCTTTACTTGAATATGGTTAGAGCCAACCAAATTTTGCCTATTAATTTAGTTTGAGTTTATTTTAAAGGGCTTAGAGGATTGATACATATTCAGAACATGGCCAAGGGTTCATTTTTGCTTTATCACTGTCCGTGGGATCACCAAGGACAAATCCAACAAACATAATGCTGTCCTGCTTTTTCCCACCTGACCCTGAACTAATCTGTTTCCTAGATTAGTTCTTCAGACCTTACTCTTATTAACTAAACAGGCAGGGATTCCCCAGAATAGTCTTTGAGAGATTCAGTACTGAGGCACATGTTCTCATCTACCTCATGATCTACAGAATATTTATTAATTTTTAACACTAAATCTACACAATTTTTAACACTAAACCATCTAAAGAAAAATGAAACATCTCTATGCCTGGTGATACCAATTTATAATATCAGTGCATGTCCCTATGCCTAGAGGTGTCCATAAGCCTGTGTACACATGTGTAGAGGCTATATATTGACATCTAGTATCTTACTGGATGGCACCTACCTTTATGTTTTTCAGATAAGGTCTCTGACCCTGGAACTCACCAATTTAGCTATGTTATTTATAATATTTATTTACCACTTACTATTTATGACACCTGGAAATAGACAAGGGCCATAAAAAAGAAGCAAATTCCAAAGCTATTGTTGTTTTCACAATCAATGTTAGCAAGTTCTAGTCATATGAACACATGGCTTTCCCAGTGTACCATTCATTTTGTCCTATTTACTTAAATGTTTACTGAAACATATCAAATCTTAGGAACATTATCAAACTCTGACTACAAATAGATTGACTACATAAGAATAGCGAGGATATTAAAAAATAAGTAAATGAATGAATAGGTATTTTTGTGTACAGCTACTTACAGCTTTTAGAACTGTGGTGAATATTAAAATAAGGGCTAAGTGGAAGAGAGTCTATGTAACAGAGAAGTTAAGCAAAGGAAGTGAGATTTAAGGTGAAAACTGAAGAATAGGAAAGAATGAATCAAGCAGATGGTGGTGGGTTAACTTGTGAATGTGTGATTTATACCTAGGAACATCTTGAACTTTAGCACATAAGACATAATATTCAACAGTACAAACAATGAAAAGAGTCAGTAGTAATTACAGAAAACAAAATTAAATCACACTCTCTAATTTTCTTTGCTCTTATTCTCTGAACATCAATAATCACTCAACAAGTGGTTTTCAAATTCTTGCTAATGACTACTGATTTTCAAAATATAGTCACAAAACACAGACACAAATAGTTTTATGAGAGAGATAATTCTTGGATCTCTTCTGTGGTTATTAAATGTGAAATATGCTTCATTGCATTCCAACCTGGGTGCTACATGCCATATCAAGAAATTTTGCATACCCTGGTGAGGAGTCCACAGTGCAGTCTAAGTAATAAGACTTATGATTGAAAATACCATTAGAACAATCGATTGTCAGGGCTCATGTGAAAATAGATGTAAATGACTGAGAAGCATAGGGGTTGGAGCACAAAGGAAATGCCAGAGCAAAATTTCAGTCACCACGTGCTTGCCTATGGTGCGTACTGGAAAGTGGAAGTGAGGCCAGACCCTGTGAACTCGAGAAGAGTCAGGGAGGAACCGTGGACACAGAACACAGAGTCCCCATGATGCTTGTAGAGTTCTAATTATTTAAAAAGAGATCTTAGTTTCACAAGTCATGTCCACCGTTCCCATATTCAGATGGCCTAAGAAAGACAGAAGGAAGTGATGTAAAACACAAAGGAGAGGGCACAGGAAAACCAAGTAAGCATGGTGACATGCCCTGGGGTAATCAATCCAAAACAGTTGATCTGAATCACAGGAACTTATAATGGATGAATTCTGTTTCCTCAGGCTATACTGTACTCCAACCAAATGGATATAAACTTACTTATCAGAATACTCTGCCTCAAACAAATTCCATCTCTGGAAAGGAGGTAGGCTTACATGAGAAACACTTCATTTGAGGAGAGGAGTTCCTTGATACCTGCCACCCTGCATGGATGCCACCCAATTGTTGCCAAAATGGAGTGATTCAGCTAAGCAGATTTTTGTGACTAGGTGTCTAATTCTTTTTTCTTGTCTTCATTTCTAAGGTCAGATTGGACTGAATTTAAATAACACTTTATGGTTTCCTAAAATCTAAAAAGAGAAGTCAGCCTTTCCCAAAAACTATCTCTTTTTCTATGGTCCTCTAATTTTTAAAACAACCCTAAGCTTTTGTAAGATCTATTCTAAGTGCTCCTTTATATATAAATGTTAAAAGAAATTCTGAGTATGTATGCCACTGGTAACTGAAATCACTATCTGAATATGACCAGTCAGGAAGGCTATGAGCTCATATTTAAATACAAAGTGGCTGAAGTTCTGGTTGGGAAAGGTTTTTAAAAACAGGTTTGTTGATTCACTGAGGTATATTGTACCAAGTCACCAAAGCCATCCTTCTCATGAGTCTCTGCTATTGCTCAAGCCTCTCCAAGTGTTAAAAAAAAAATGCAATTATCTCTCAACCTTATCTGTTAAGGACCAGGACACAAGGCATTTCTGTTGCATTTTTTTTCCTTATCAACAAATAATTACTTGTTTCTGTCATTGACTCATGGCAGTGCTCATCGATTGAAGATTCATTTGCTGATCGTCTGACTACCCCCATGATTATCAGTGCTGAGAGCTGATGGATCATAGATCATGAATTCAAAAGGGTTAGGGTCTGTCATTTACTTCCTATGTGTCTTTGATAACATTACTTAAACACTCACATTTTTTCAGTTTTTTTCCACACTTAATATGGTATCCTTTGACATGAGGCTTGATGAAACAAACTAATAAAACTTAAGATTGAAAAATGGTTCTTATTTTGGTAGATACAGACTAAGCATTCAATGTGTCACTTCAGTGAATTAAATGAGGGTGACCAAAGCATTCTCCTGTAATGGTTTATGTAAAACCTGGAGTTCATCATTGCCTGTACTTGTACTCTACAGAGTAGAGTTCTCAAATATTACAATTTCCATCCACCAAAATGGATACTTTTGTTTTACCTTTGCTGCTCTAAAAGGCATCAGATAGAAACATGACATGGAACATAAACTCAAAAACTTATGTTAAAATTTCTGCCACCACCTAGTACAGTATTTTCCAAATCCTTTCTCAGCTTTCTAGTCAGCTGGCTTTAAGGTGCTGGTAAATTGTGTAGTTTCCCCTAACACAACTCCTTGACCTTTTATCCTTTCTATAGAAGTTTTTGTATCCATATTTGAAGAACTGTGATGTTTAATTTTTTCCCACTGACTAATCAGTGACTGAAGAGACACGAGGTTGGCTGAAATGCCAAGAAAAAAAGGAAGGAAATGAACTTTCCCTAGATGTTATTATTTGTGCCACAAATTTACCTAAAACACTTTGGTACAGTTACATACCAGTGTAGAAATTTGTCTTTCTGAAATATAGAGTCTCTAGACCGTAAGTTCTCAGTCAAAACTATATTAGCAAGTAAATAAATAAATGAACAAAATAAATAAATAAGTCAGTAGCAAGTGAGCAAACAACATAATAACAATTTGGATACATAATCTTCTGAAGATTTTCATGCTTCAAATTACCACGGTTAGTTATCAGTCTTTAATTCATTTAACACAAGCCCCTCAGGAAAGTGCCTGCTTTCTTTGTTTGGTTCCCAGGGATCTCATGCTCTAGACTTTTTCCACATGGGATCACCACTGTTTCTTGGTTCCTGCTCTCTTCTCGATCATCTAATATTGTTCTTCTCCATCTCCACCTACTTTCTGGGTACTCTCACATCATCCTGTGTATATGTGGATTTCTCATGAGTTGATGCCTGTGGCTCTCATTCTTTTCTAAAACCCAGGCTTCTATAACCAAATCATTATTTATTATCTCCCCATGGCTAGATAATGAGCCTTAAAAATTTAATATTTCTTAACCTGAAGTCTTAATCTTCATCTGCCTATTCATCCACCCATCATCTTTTCATCACCTACCATGTGAGAACACAAAGTATCCCCTCTCTAGAGGATAAAGCAATTAGATGTTGTGTTAGAAATGGATAACAGCCCTTACTGGACAATCAAAAGTATTAACTCCTCAACTCTGAGCCTTCTAGCATATGGATATGTAAAATATAAATTCCTAAAGCATATGATATGCTGTTGTTTTGGTGATACAAATGGACCAACTCTCCAAACCACAAACACACACACACACACACACACACACACACACAAAATATGTAATTAGTACTTAGCACATACTACTAATGAGTCTGAGATCACAAATCCATGACAGGAAAAATCAAGTGTATAGCATCTGATTCAGCTTCACATGACCATACCACTGAGTTTCTAGTGGAGAGGAAGCAGTCAGGGCTATAGACTGCCTTTCATCTGGCATTTTCAGAAGGTACCTTAGCCTACCTGCTATGACTTTCAATTACTGGGTATAAAAAGGTTATTTTGGGGGAACTCAGTGAGTTCTACCACAAAGGATCCAAGCTATCTTACATTAGAGTGCAGGTGCCTTAAAGAAAATTATCCATTAATATCAAGCCAAGCCTCTTACCATATTCCAGGAACCGAAAGGTCTTCATTCACCATTAGTCACTTTCGCAGGAGTTCTACACCATGGACTTTTGCCCTGGAATCAAACGTATTAGGAGGACACCAGAGACTCAGCTCCCATGACAAAATGCTAGGGGTTTCTCAGGGACCATCCTTTCTCTTAAGCATCTTCAAATAAATCTAAAAACTAGGTATATGTACAAAGATAAACATAAAAAGATATAGTCACATGCCAACTCAGATGTACTATAAAGGATTCCAGAAATATATCAGTCATCATCTGTTTCCCTAAGGTTTTTATTTTATTTTATTGCTGTAGTTGTTGTTGCTTTCCATAACTGGGGTGGAAATCTGGGTCTTCACACTTGCTAAGTGAGCACTCTACCTTTAAGCTACATCTTTAGTCCTTTCTCCTTGCCCCTTGATTTTTCATTTCCATTCATTAGAAAGATATGGGTTTAAATTATGGACCATAAAGGAGTATTCTATGAAGTGAACTAATATCATGTGTTTTTCTTCGCTTATATACCACATGCTCAGTGAGAGTGACAAGAACATCACTCTTCTCCAGCATAGGCCCACTGAGCAGATGGATGTAGAAGTGGACTAGTAGCATCACATAGGAGAGGATTTGTTGCATAGGCATGTTTTCTTTGATGTCCTTGTGCTGCAGCATTGTTGCCCTCTGCCAGGCCATGATACAGCAAGAAATCCCTGATTAGAAGTCAAAAGAATGTTGGTGGCATTCTCCTGAACCTCCAGAATCATTAGCTAAATGACTTTCTTTTTAAATAAATTACCCAGGCTAAGACACTCTGTTATAGCATAGAAAAGACACTTGATAGGATCAAGGAATATTTGAGATAAAATCAAGAACAAAGAAAAGAAATTAAAATCAGATAAATTACAAATTATCAGAATGCTTACATTTCACCTTTGCTCAATTGTATATAGTCCCTAACGGAAATGTATGAGACTCTGAGTTCATTAATCAGACCCACAAAATGACAAAAAAAAAAAAAAGAAAGAAAGAAAAGAAAAGGCTGGTGATTTAGGCTTTCCTTGGATGAAAGAGAAAATCAAAGGAAGATTTTGAGCATGGAAGGAATGATCAGTTCTTTTGTTTTGTTTTGTATTTTATTCTCAGCTCTCACTGGCTGCTACATTAAGACTAGACCGAAGATTGCAGATGGAATCTGAAATAGAAAAAGAAAGGCTAAGAGGTCATCAACATCATTGAAAAGAAAAGAAAAGAACACAGTAATATTTTAAGCCATAATAGTAGTAGAAAAAGTGGTCAGAAGCAATTATATTCTCAATATATTTTGAAGAGAAAATTCATAGGGTATATACCTAAGACTTTAGGTGAAGGGGGTCAAGGTTGGCTCTAAAGGCTGTGGCCTAAGCACTTAGAAAACAGAGTTCATATAGTTCCATGAAGAGTGAATAGAATTCTCTAAAATGTAGCTAAGTGTGATGGGAAATATGGAGAGCTTAACTTTCAGAAACCAATTAAACATTCATTAAACAGAGATTCTAAAATTTTGGGTTAGAGATTCAGGGACATGTCAGTAAGAATTTAACAATAGAAGAGGCATGGGAGCAAGCTTTGAGACACTCCAAACTTGTTAAATAACAAAACATAACCCAGAACAGAAAATAAAAAAGAATGTCAGTGTAGTAAGGGGTGGGGGGAGGAAACAGACTTTCCCAGCCTTTAAGTGAAACAAACATTTGAAGGAGGAAGTAGTTATCAACTTTATCTGATTCTACTTACAGATTAGATAAAAGTGATTCAAACATGAGACTTGGCTTTAATGGTAAAGATGAGCAATTTATGGTTTTCATGGGTTATTGTTATTATTTTTAATTAAGTATAGGTATGTGTGTGCCTGCATATGAGTATGCTAACATGAGTCCAGGGACCCTTGGATTCTCTTGAGCTGGAGTTACGGATGGTTGACTTGAGATGGGTTCAGAGAACAGCAGGTGTTCTCAACCTCTGTACCATCTCTTCAGCACAAGGGCAGTTTTTATAGGATGTTGTAAACAAAAGGACTCATTTGGCTGGATGGAACTAGAAAAGCTCATCCTGAGTGAACTAACCCAGACTCAGAAGGACGCATATGGCATCTATTCACTTATAGTAGGATTTTAGCTATATAGTAGAAGGTATCGATACTACAACTAACACACCAAAGGGAATTTGGACATAGATTTCTTATTTTTAATTTTTACTTTTAATTTATTTTTTATATATTAGTTATATATTTTTTCTATTTTTTAGTCTTTTTTATCTATTGTCTGCTTATTGGTTTGTTTGTTTAGTAGTTCTATCTCCCAGGCAATGAAACACTTTTCACTGATGGTACTGCTTCGTAGACCCCCAATGAATGAAGAGGCTCTTGGTCCTCAAACGACCTCTCAACTGAGATGAGGGACTGTTATATAAGGACACCCCACCCCAGAGAAATGGGATGGAAGGGTTAGGAGGTAAAGAAAAAAAAAATGAAATGTGATGTTTCAGCCTTTTACTGCTAATTGTCATAAACTGTTTAGGATAATTAAGAAATGCAAACTAATGGTTATGCAAGCCGGTCATTCTGTTAGGTACTATGACAGCATATTATAGTTACTTTCTAAGCTAATCAGAAATAAACCTGCTAAGAGACAAGCAACATCTGCTTACCCTAATATAAGAGATAAACAGGGCCTCTTCAAAAACCTCAAGAGATCTGCAGAATATGGCATTCAAAGATGTTTTCGTAACTTTAGATTTTTTTATATCAAGACATATCAACTCCTGACAGCACCCCCTATTCTCCTCCAAGTAGAAGATGAGCATCGAAGAATCTCCAGTGAGAGATGATTGAATTAGTCGCAAGCCTATCTCTTGGTAGGAAAAGCCCCTTGCTCCAACTGTAGACAGAATGCTGTCCAAAAAGGACAAAACCTGGAAGCAGGTAAGTCGACAGCCTAGCTCTGCCAAGACAGGGTAGGTAAGTCCTTCATAACCCCTGCTCTACAATCAATGTCTGTCAGAGAAGCGGGGCCAAATGACTGAAGATCGATGCTGTAATGTATGGAGAGAAAATGGGAACTGTCCAGGCAGCCACTGGTATGTCATTTCTTAGTTATGGAAGCTGCAGGCCCTGTACTTCCTATAAAATCAGATATATTTATCCCTCTCAGGTCTCTGAGGTGGTTGAAGAACAGATAGCTAGAGTCTCATAATTAAATTTTGAGTTGCTTAGGAGTCAAGAGAGTGTTATAGATCTAAGAAGATACTTTTAAAATTGTATTGCAAGTTAGTATGAATGTTGAGTCAGATATAGAACTTTAAACTCATGGAGATATTTAGATAGTAGAATGTTAAAGTCAGGTACCAAATACATATGGACTGGACATTGGGAATGTACGTTAAGCCATATAACCCTCATAACTGTGGCCTAATTACCTCTGTTGTACTGTATTGTATTTATTATTATAAGAGAAAGAGCCATTTGTTGGACTGAAAGGGGAAACTGTAGGGGAAAATAAGATATACCTTAAACTTAAAAGAAAAAAAAAAGGGAAGAGGATAGGTGGTTGAGGGTGGGAGGGTGGGACTGGAAGGGGAATAGGGAGGGGACTGCGATTGAGATGTAACTTGAAGAAATAAAAAATAAAGGAAAAAAAAACAAAAGGACTCATTTGGCATAAAATGTATTTGCTGTTGGAGATAGCACTAGCATTTGGTTTTCTTTATTGTTGGTGGTGATGGGTTGTTTGTTTGTATAATCAATAAAAAGGAACAAGTGGACAATAGCTAAAGGGACGTAATAAGATTCTGAGCTCTGGGTTTTTAGAAAAACAAGAGAAGAGAAGACAAAGTATGTAAATATGCTGACAGGAGACAACATGCTAACATGCTGGGGAGCAAGGGGTGGGCATCAAGTCAGAAACTAGAGAAGAATTGTTGGGAAAAAAATATCCTTGTGAGTGGGGTGGTGAGTGTGCATACTCTTGGTCCCACCATTCAAGAAGAGTACACCCTTGGTCCCAGCTCCCAACACACTGGAGACAGAAACTGGCAGATCCCGGAGCTCAGGGTCAGCCTGATGCAGGGCAAACTCTAAATAGAGAAAGACTTCGATCCAGGAGTGGTGGAACACATCTTTGATCCCTTCAGATGGGAAACACAGGTCCCTGATCCCAATAATTAGAGTTCAGAGACACACACATGGGATTTGGAGGGACCTAGGTTTGGAGGCTACTTACAAAAGGCCTTCTCGATGCAGGCAGATTGTCCTTTGGGACCTCAAAATATATACACTAGAGCTGGTTTAGCTCCAAGGTGACAGAATGATTTCTTCTTTAACCCAGATTGAAAGATCACGCTTTGTAAGTTGTCAGAAGGCCAAATTTGCTTCAGAAGTACTACCTAGCCTCCCCCACCCCATCCCCCCCCCCCCAAAAAAAGAGGGCAATTGTCCCAGGGTTGGGATTGGGGCAGGGCTCTGTTCTTATCGTTCCAGGAGAATCGAAGTGTCCATTAGGGGAGCCCGGGGACGGCTGGACAGCGGAATCCTCAGCAGAGAGCAGAATCAGGCACCAAGGAGGATGAGTGACCCAGTTGATTCTGCCTGGCAGACTTCCTCAATAGCTGTCTCCATCGGGGGCCTGCAACCACCACAGCAATCCAATGTCACTGGGACCGTTCAGCTCTACACAATGCCCCGGCAGGAACCTCTGGGAGAAAAGAAAATGGCCCTGGACCTAGCATTGAAAATTCATCCTTGGAGCCAGGAGGGGACTATGGGAGCAGAGGACAGATGCAGAATAGATGAGGTGGCATGGATTTGAAAAACTCCAATTCTCCAGTTGCCTGTTTCCACTCAGTAAAAAGAGAGTCAAATTACTACATTACAGTACAATTTAAAGAAAGGAGAAATACTGTTCAGAGAAAAAATACTAAGACCTGCAGGTAACCTACCATCTCCAAAGGCAGACATTTGTAAAGTCTCAGGATGAGGCCAGCTCCACCAATGTGTTATAGCCCCCTGTGCTTGGAGCCTCACACAACTAAAATGAAATTCAGTAAAAGCAAGAGCTAGTTCTTTATTCCATCTCCAGTGCAGTCACAGGGCCCTGCTGCTAGGAAGGTTTCCATTTTACTAACCAGGAAGCTCTTTGCATACTAAAAGCTGATTATGTTGATGAGAAGGAAGGGTGTGGAAGTAGATATTTTGTTTAGATTCAATGGATTCTTTATATTGAGAAGGCAATGCTTTACCCCTCACAAAGCAGTTCAAATTTGAACATTGTCCTCAGGTAGGTTATTTTTATATAAAATGCAATGATCATATTTTAGAGACAACCAACCTATAGAATGAAATACACAGCATTTGAACTCAACAAAATGATTTTCTATAAATGAGTCACATTGTATAGTGAAACTTTACATATATATTTATCAAAATTATCTGTGACAGACTATCAAGGCTGGATCTCAGGTTGTGATATCAAGTCCCAATGCCTACCTATTCAACAAGTACTTATCAAGTACCTACTAAGTACTACAACAATGTACAGCAGTGAACAAACAAAAAGATGATTGCCTTTAGGAAGCTTATTACATTCAGAGAGAGATCTGTAGATCACAAGGAAATCAGTAAGAAAATCAATATACAACAAAGCCTTAAGCTCAATGAATAAAAGTACATGCAAGAAAAGAGAATAGGTAAAATCATTTGCAAAATAAATAATGTGTTCAGGTTAAATCTCATCGAAAAGTTAACAGTGTGAAGACTTGAAGAAGATGAGGGTATACACATATAAGAAAGAGCTTTCTCTAGGGAATCAAAAGCCAGGCAGAAGGCAACATGAATGCAAAAGTTTAGAGAATAAAGGGTAAAGTCCAAGATAAGGCTGGCTTCATAATGTGCAGCCACAATTTTTAGGCTAAATTTAAAAATTATTAAGAATTCTAAAAATGCATAAGAAATCGTTATTTTATATTCACCTAAAATTAAATGTAATATAAATAAATGTCAACCTTAGTCACCTCCCAGAATATGAAGGTAAGGAGTTATTGCTGAAGAAGTGACCAACTTCAGGCACAGGAAATGAGTGGGCATTGATGCAGAAGCTTCATCCCTGAGGACTGGTTCTCCTAGAGTCAGATGGTGCTTTCCAAGATGCCAAGGCAGAGGGGCATTTGGTAGTCCTACTCAACTGTAAAGCCTATGAACCACACCAATGACTGGACTGACAACATTTACACAATAGGAAATAGCAGCACTTTGTTCTTGAGAGGTTACCACCAGCTGTGCAGTGGGAGGTAAGGCCCACACAACAGGAGGGAAATCATGCCCCATACTGTAAAGCTAAGTAGCTACTCATGGCTGGAGAAGTCATAGATCCGAGAGGAGAACCTGTTATGCCAAACTTGCTAAACCAGTATATATCCTATCTGTACTCTAGTTACTGTGGTACCCGCAGATAAGTGCAGATTTCACGCCTCATCAAAGAAGCTTATTTTTGTAGCAGAAGGAGATCATTCTAGAAAGCCACAGCCAGTCTTGGTAAGTTCAAACTGATACATCTACAACACAACTCCTGTACAAAAGGCTCAGGGAATATTGAGGAATAGGGTGCAGAAAACATGTAAGCCAGAGGACAAGGAAGTTTGCCATGAGATTATGGCTTCTGTCTATGACACAAAGCTACACACATGAAATCTTGACAGCATGGCTTCCTAAACAGGACCTGAATAATTCTAACATTAACTCACATCCCTGTGTAGATCAGGAAAATCTCATGGGGACCCAGCCTTGAATGAAGAGCTATAAGCAATTAACAACTGCTGAGAAAACTAAAATTAGTCTTTCCCAGGGATGAGTACCCTGGTTGGTTATTCAAAATACCAAGTGGTCAAACATAGAAACATATACATACAGGCAACACTGAATGGACAAAGAAGGTTGTAGTTATATATTTATTCTTTCATATGTGTGTATGTATGTATGTAACATCAGTGATTAAAGAAAAAGAGGCTGTGAATTTGGGAGAGAGTAGTGGTAGATAGGAGAGGTAGGAAGGAGGAGAGGGAGAATGAAAATAATATTATTATATTTTAATTTAATAAAAATAAGTTAGAATGTGCATTTAAAAAAGAATCACAAGCTTTAATCTATGTACAGGGACCTTCTGAACACATGGCTTCATAGGTAACACACTTGAGAAGTGGTCTTTGGTAGGATATATGGTCAATACTAGTAGGTAATGGGAAAGGATAGCATATTCCAAGGGCCTTCTCCACCCTGGTGAATAATTTGAATGTTACTGTGAATGAAAAGGTGTTCACTGGAGCATGTAAAACAATCTAGTCTGTATAGTCTGCATTGAAGTTAGTCTAAGATTCAAGACAGACAAAGGAGACTAGCTGGAAGAATATTGCAAAGTGTGCTGATTAGAAATGATGGTGACTTGGACTAAGGACAATGTTGGTGGAAGTGATGGGAAGTCCTAGACCCTAGGACTCACAGGATTTGTGATGGGTTTCAGGAAGAGAAAGAGATCACTTTCAATGGAAGTAAAAAATGACTCTAAAGCCTGAGGAACTAAAACCTGAGTTACCAGAAATTTATACCAGGAAATCTGAAAGAATGTCAGAATAGGTATGATGGCCTATGTGGGGTAAGGAGTTGAAAAAGCAATGTGGAAGTTGGAGATTCCTCTTAGCACCTCACTGAGGATTAGCAACTGAATCTGCATTAAGTGTGTGAGAGAGTTGCAGAGCATAAATTTGAAAGCAGTTAAGAAAAAACTCATAATTTAGCAGCTGAAAGTAAAGGTCTCAATAGACCCAGATTCTTCAAAAGTTCAAGTCTAGCTAAAGTTCTTTTTGAGAGCCCGTATGGTTCATGGCTATGAATATTTATATTATATTTTCTTCTTATTCCAGTCCTCTTTTTAAAAAGTTCTTCACTGCTTAATTAACAGTATGCTTTGGTTGAAACTGAACAGCAAAGATTTGAAATGTGACTAAGACAAAGTTAGTAAAAACTACTTGAAATACCACAGTTAGCTTTCACTACTAGCAAAGGTATTTTCACTTGACTTCGGAAGGGAGTGTTTATTCTTTGTAATCTCCTTTACTGATCCATTTGTTATGTAAATTTAAATAACATACTCATCTACATCTGCATGGTTAACAGAAATTTAAATTCAGATAAATGGTGTGTATATTAATACATATTCCAGGCTAGGCATATAAGTCAGCTGAGGGTGTATGGTTTTTTTATTTTTTCTCTTTGTTTGTGAGAACAACAAACAAATATTTAAGAGTGATAAGTATTAGAAATGTGTCTGGACTCTCCCTCATATATGGCAAAGAAGTGAAATTTCAGTTTGTTGTAGGAAATGTGCAGTGTGTGAACTTTAAGAGTGTCATCCATCTCTAGGTAGCAGAATGCCTCATGATGACTGAGACTCAAAGGAAGGCATGAAATTAGATAAAACTGTTTCTTTGACTGTTAAGAATCAAACTCATGGCTCTCACATTAGACAGTGCCAGTGGGCTCTGTGATGAGAGACACCATCTGGGGAAACACAGGAAACACCCAGAGGATAACAGGGCAGAGGACGGGATGTGGAGCCATGTGGTGAATCCATGTCAAGCAACCCTTTGAGGAGTCCAGAGTTAGAGAACGCTGCAGGAGAGGACTGAAACTCAGAAATCACAGTGCTATGTGGTCAGGGGCACTACAACTTAGTTAACTGACATTTGATGACTTGTCGTCGTCGTCCCCCCGCCCCCGACTCCCCCAGTAAAACTGGAAGGTACTAGTGCCAATCAGGCCTGAGATACTGACAGCTGATTTCTTTGAAATTATATTTCCTCTGATATGGTTCCTTGCTGTAAGTAGCATCTCATTTCTCAAAATTGAATAAACTGTATCCATATCCTTACCAGGCTGTTGAAGAGCACCTTTTTCCTGCCTTCTGTCACAGGAAGGGAAAAACGGGTACAAAAACAGTATTCACGGCTGAAATCCAAACCAGACACAGATTCCCACTACATATTATTATCAGCTATGTGTAACCCATACTCCAACAAGGAGAGTAAAGGTCTTGTTATTTACTAGCTCAGCATATGTTATAAGAGTGCCTATGATGCTTGTGATTTAAACATATAATAAAACTGGATTCTTCCTCTGTAGTAGTGGGGTTCAGCAAAGGACTTAGGGGAGGTTAGACAAGCACTATACCACTGAGCTACATACACAGCTAAGCCACCTCACTTTTTCGTTTTATTTTGAGACAGTCTTGCTGAATTACCCCGGCTATCTTGTTTGTCTGCTTGCTTGCTTGAGACAGAGTTTCTCTGTGTAGTCCTGGCTGTCCTGCAACTCACTCTGTAGATCAGGCTGGCCTCGAGCCCAGAAATCAGCCTGCCTCTGCCTCTTAAGTGCTGGAATTAAAGGCATTTGCAACCACCTCCAGTACCCAGGCCACCTTGGACCTTGCAATTTTCCTACCCTCAACTTTCTGAGTAGCTTGGAATGCAGGCCCATACCTCAACATCTGGGCTAGGATTTCTATTTAATGCATTTTCCTTCAATTTATCAAATTTGAAGCTCTCTATTTGGACATTTATAAATGATTAGAAAAAAATTAATCCCATAATTTGTTTATCTTCACATAAACAACACTGTAAAAAAGTCTCCTTTTCATGATTATAAAAACACATTTATAGCCTATGAGTCTAAACTTTCTTTAAAAGACCTATTCTTTTACTTTATATCAAAAATAAAAACATGAAAAATTATATTTCTAAATATGAAAAAAAATTATATCATGGATATATTAGGTACTAACATCCTTGTTCTGATAATCCATGTATGACAGTTTTTCTCAGTATTAGCCAAACTGACAACGGGGCCAGATTATGGATGTAAGAAGGTAGCAAGCATCTTGTCACACACATGTTGAACAGTATCTTCCCCCTTTCGATCACACTACACCCCACTTTGATAATCCCAAAAGTTTCCTGAAATTTTAAAATGTTCCTTGGGCTAGTAAAATCATCCCTGGATGAGAACCATTGACAAAAATCATCGTTTTCCAATAGTGCAATAGAGACAGATGTAAATTCATTTTCACACATTAGTTTGCATTCTTTCATCTTGAGCAGTTGTTTGCACAATCTTCAACCACCAAAGATAACAAAGCTTTGCCAAAAGGATAATGTGAAACATCAGAGCTCCCCAAAGTATTAGGTGACAGCAAGCACGCTCTCACTTGATGAAGCATGCAAAATGTCGGTTATCTGTGTGTCACTCGTAAATGACACAGTTGACTAACCTACTTCCTTCTTCAGAAATCCAGCAGCCTAGAAACAAGTCTGAGGCTTTTTCTGTCCACTCAGTAAAACCTGTGTCTCACTGAGCTGAGTGACACACAGGAAGACCACAAAGCTGCTCTGTCGGACCTGTTGGATTTTTATCTGTTTGCTGATAACTGTTTCCCTTTGACTACATTTCTAACACTAATATCCTCTAGTGCGATTATTTTTCATGTCAGACATTTGAAACTCTCTATATCGACTTTAATTTACATTTTATTGAGAAAAAAAGACAGTATTTATAAACTTCTGACTGAACCATAAATAAAACCAAGCATGTTTGCATACCACCTCTTATTTGATATTTGAAGGAAAACTAACCTTATACATAGTTCATGAACATAGAGCTTTTCCATGTGCAGTGTAATGAAAGTCTGTACAGTAAAACCTACTTCATGGTTAGATTAGTGAGCCATTTGTTTCAACAATATCAATATAAAATTGTACCAAGACTACTATAGAAATTGATGGGTTCCTGGCCCTGCTAGGTTTACTCTGGATTGTAGTTGAGCTTGGATCCTGTTTTGCTGGCATTCACATATTATACTTTAAACTGAAGAAAGAAAAGGGGACAATTTCATGTTTGAAAAGAATTCTTACACAACCTTCCACTCAGCAGATTTTTTACACCCTCTCATTACATTTTTATTATTGAGACTTACTAGACTCTTAAAGCGATTTTTCAGATGAGAATAGTCAACAATACAAGACAACACCTAAAATTACTTTTGACGCTTTTTTTTTTTTTTGCAAGGAATTGAAGAGCAAAGAGGACTAAGAGAGAAGGGAGGGGAGGCTCCTTAACTCCTGAAGTGTGTAAGAGAAACTAGACAATACCAAGTAGATGTTTCTGCTCCTGAAACCCAACTACATATTGAGACCACCAGACTGCCCTTCATTCTGCGAAGTAAAGTTTCTATACTTTTAAATTTTTTCTTCGTTAAAATTTGAATTTCTTGGTAGAGGCAAAGGGACTTGTGCGGTGTTTTGCCCCTTCCTTCATCAAAAGAAAGGAAGGAAAAAAAAAACTTATTCAGTAGCAACTGTCTACAGAAGAGAAGCAAAAAGGACTGAAAACAAGAAAAGCCACAAGTCCCAGAGGCAGTTAGTTCCTGTTCTCGCTGCAGCATATGTGACTGACATGGGCCCCTGAGCTGCGTGCATTTTGAGTTTTCAGATTAGCAGTCTTCATTTAGGGAGAGAGCAGGCTTCAGCGGAGTCTGAGGAAGAAAGCAGCATTCACAGAACTGCTATTCATAAAGATGGGTACAAAGAACTGTGATTCTTCAAATGAACCTCACCTGAGGTATAAGTGAAGGAAGGGAGCAATGTGTTCTGTGATGGGGAACTTCTTATTGAAAACTCAGAACTAAGATTCATAAACAGTTACTGGAATCTGAGAAAGAGTCAAACATTTAATCTTGAGAGGCTAAGAGTTGGGGATTTCAGGACACACTATAAAGTCAGAAACTAGAAACTTTCTTGCCTTTGGGTGACTTACAGAGTTATTTACTTCCAACTTAACCTTTTCAAGGAGACATTAAAGTAGTTCTCCATGTAATGCTAATGTTATGATTTAGATCCATGTAGCACCAAGTTCTTCATTCCTGTTGACCTTTAGCAGTCCTTCCCTGGCCTGTGTGCATTTCCTTGTTGGGGTCTACCCGCATCTCCTTGGGTGAAAGCTATTTGCAAGTTTCAGATTTATATCTTCACTGAATCTAACAGTGCAATAAAGACTAAGCTGTTTATTTAAAAGCTCTCACACTGGTCTCCTAAACTAGCAGCTAACAGTTCATGGGTATGAAGATGTTTTCTAGTTGCCCTAATTCCACTGCATGCCATATGTTGCTGCACTGCTCATAATATTTAGACAGTCCCATAGTAACCCATAAAATACAGTCTGCAGAACCCTGCATTCCTTTGACTATGCATCAAGGACTGGGAGGATTCCTGAGGAGAGAAATTCCAGTACACTCTCTGAAACAATCCCTCTAAGGCAGTAGCTGCCAGGGCAGGAGCAGAGCCATGTCTGAGATTTCATATTCAGAGCTCACTATGATGTCTATAAACACTTTTTTGGTATTTCTGTTTTTTTTCCTCTTCTTTAAAAGGCTGAATCAACAAATGAGCTGACAACAAAAGAACTCAACATACTACCTCACAGATATTTGCTCAGTCATTTTTGTTGTCACTCACAATAGGTAAGAAATGGAAATATAGTTAAATATATGTCCTTCAACTGACAACAGAATAATGAAATATGATACACATACACAATAGGATTCTATTCATCTTTAAAGAAAACTGAATCATGAAATCCATAGGTTAAATAGATGCAACTATAAAACACTCTACTGAATGAGGTGTTCCCAGATCCAGAAAGACAAATGCTACATGTCCTTTCTTTTCTGTGGATCCTAGCTCCAAATCTTTAGATGTGGAACCAGGAGAGTAAAAAGGGAGCATGGGGTAGGGAGAGAAGAAAAGATCTAGTGAGGGGCTTAGTAAGACACAGATGCTATGACAGGGAAATGGAAAAAATGGGGACAGGGGAGGGAGGACACCTTAGAAAGGAAGAGAGGAGGAAAAATAAGTAAATAACACTAAAGAAGTTTGAAAATATCATAGGGAATCATAGTATTTTGTATATTTAAATTGCGCTCATAAATGTATGTGTAGATATACATACATATAGTTTAAAGAAGGAATAATGTGTGGAGAAGCTTGGAGGGAGGAGAGAAAAATGATGTAAATAGAGTATTCATAAATGAAATTCTCAAGAAGTACATACAATTTTAAAAGAAATGGCCAGGGATGTTCAAACTTGATTGCTTTCTCAGGTTCTTTTTTTTTTCTTTTATGCCATGTGTAGACAGGTGTTTTAAATAAAAATATTAATGATGAACACAGAGATGCAAATAACTCTCTGAGACCTGGGCCTCTTCCCATATACTTATTGACACAGAAGGAAATCTTAGTCTTTGCTTACTTTTGAACCACAGTACAAAAGCTGACTTTATACTTTCTTCATTTGCATCAAAATAGATCTTCTGTCATGTCCCTATTAGCACTTTGGTTTGTTCAGTCTCTGCCTCATCTTCACTATCATTATTGGAAATACTATTTTCTATCTATATTTTATTCAAAATGTCTTCTTATATGTCTATTACTGTTTGTTGTTACAAGTTGCTGACATTGTATTTCCTCATGCAGGATTTCTTTAAGCTCTGCTGCTGAACTTTTTACATTTTTTTTAATTAGATTTTTATTTATGTTTAGTTTGTGTGTGTATGTGACAAACGAATGTATGTTCACATGTGTGACACAGTGCATAAGCAAAGGTCAAAGGAAAATTTACATGAGTTGGTTCTCTCCTTCCACCATGTGGATCCAGGAAATTGGACTAACGTCATCAGTCTTGATATCAGGTATCCACCATCTTGCTGGCCCTTACTTTACTTTTCTTAAAGTAATTCATTTCCCCTAGGCACCATATCTTGCAGTACAAGCAATCAACCAAGTCCCTTAGACACTTCGTAGAATATATATTTTACTTTGTCACAAATTTTGATTCTCAAAAATAACAGTTAATAGATGTTCTCCTAGCTTCATAAGAGAGTTAATAGGCTCAAAATGTTTACATTACATTCTCAAGGTCAGCAAGTTTGAATCCAAGCCCTTTGAGTATAATCACACTTTACAAAACCTAACACTATCTTAAGGACTATCCTTTCCTCACTCACAAACTAAACCATCTAAAAAATTCCAACTCAGCTTTCAAGTCTCTGTCAAGTCGCTATTTCCTGTGTGAATCCCCTGCTGTCTCACAGGGTATGGGTGAGATATTTGCTAAGTTCCCATAGCATTCTGTTCATACTTCTTTCAGATCTACTATGTGATTATTTGTCAAGCAAAATCTCAGTATCATCACAATAGGCCTACTCAAATGTTCAACAGGTTCCTGTTTAGAAAAGACATGTACAGTTTAGGACTGGGAATCAACTTGGAGGTCATCAAGTTTAGCAGTGCTTAATTTATGCATTGGTACTCTAGAGTTCAGGAACATTATATGTAAGTGATTATTGACTCCAACATTATTTGAACCTGATGATTGCCCAGGACAGCATTTTTTCTATGGTTTCTGCCATTTTATTGCTATGCATGCTTACCTTTATAGCTTTCCCTTTAAGTGCCAGAGATACGTCCAACTTTCATTTCATGTCTAAGTTTGCCTTTGCTTAGGACTGGTTCTATGCCCTACTTACCAACAGCTGGACTCACTAATGTCTCCTCTGGATGATAGTTAATAGTGCTCACTAAACTTAGAGCAATGTCCCTTGACTATTTCTGAACAAAACCCCTAGTCAAATCCACTTGGCCCCATTAAATTCTTCCTGGTTTTCCTGGACTTCAAATAACCTATCATAAAGTTTGTCCAACACTTGTAATGGCCAAGATACAACTTCACAACTTAAACAGCTCTTACTTCAGTCAATAACCTGCCTCTGTGTTGTGTTCTTTCAGATTCTCCTAGTCCTATTCCATTCTCATATATATTTCCCTTCTATATTAATTTTTATCCTCACTGGGAACAAGCTAAGAGGTGTGAACAACTACTTCTTTCCCCTAAAATATTCTTTCCCCATCACATACTAAACAATCTAGACAATTCCAACTCAGCTTTGAAGTCTCTGTTAAGACATTACTTCCTGTGTGAATCCCCTGCTATCTCACACAGTATAGGTGAGATATCTGCTGAGTTCCCCTAGTGTTCTGCATGGTCCTCTTCCAGGTCCACTATGTGACTGCATTTTGGCTTGCTGATTATCAATCTCTCTTCACAGTCCCAGTGGATTTTTCTTCTTATAGGAAGCAATATAACCAGTTCAAAAAGAGCAGGTAATACTTGTTAAATGAAGCAGAAAATTTTATGTGTCATGTTCCCCTAATAATAAAGAGTATTTGGTTCTTTTGAGCTTAAGAACTAAATGTTGAGTTAGGTTAAAGAAAAAATAATTTTCAAGCAAGAAAATCTTGGGTAATACTAGCATAGACTGATTCCTGTATCCAATGCAAAGCAATGTTGGAGAAAGACCAATCAAGATTTTGCTTAGCTAATTTCTCTCTTGGGTTAGAAGTAAGGTCTTATCTCTAGCTGCTCCTTTCTCTAGAAAGAAGTGATTAAACTTACATTAGTAGTATCTTTTACGTCTTGCCATTTCAGTGGATCCCCAAAGATCTTCACCAACCCCACATCCGAAAGAGGGCTAATGTCCAAAATATATAAAGAACTCAAGAAATTAAACACCAATAAACCAAATAATCCAATCAAAAAATGGGGTACAGAGCTAAACCAAGAATTCACAAAAGAGAAATCTCTAATGGCCAAGAGACACTTGAAGAGATGCTCAATGTCCTTAGTCATCAGGGAAATGCAACTCAGAACAACTCTGAGATTCCATCTCACACCGATCAAAATGGTTAAAATAAAAAACTCAAGTGAGAGCACATGCTGACACATGCTGACGAGGATGTGGAGAAAGGGGAATGCTCCTACATCGGTGGTGGGAGTGAAAACTTGTAAAACCACTTTGGAAATTAATCTGGAGATATCTTAGAAAATTGGAAACTGTTCTACCTCAAGACCCAGCCATACCACTCCTGGGCATATATCCAAAAGATTCTCCACCAATCCACAAGGTCATGGCCTCAACTATGTTCATAGCAGCTTTATTTGTAATAGCTAGAAACTGGAAACAACCCAGATGTCCCTCAACTAAAGAATGGATTAAAAAAAAAAACTGTACATTTACATAATGGAATACTACTCAGCTGTCAAAAACAAGGAAATCATGCAATTTGCAATCAAATGGATGAATCTAGCAAAGCTCATCCTAAGTGAGCTAACTCAGACCCAGAAATATTCACATGGTATGTACTCTCTTATAAGTGGATATTAACCATATAACACAGGACAACCATCTTAAAATCCAGACTCAAACAGACAAGAACCTAGCAGAACTATCCTATGAAAAACTACACCCAGCAGTGATTCAAGGACCCTGTTGCCTATTAGTGGAATGCATTACTCTTGCTGAGCTGCCATATCAGACCCCAGTACAAGAGGAAGCTTTTAGCCCTCACGTGACTGATAAACTGACGCAGTTTCATATGTGGAGGCTCTCCTTATCAGAAGAGAAGGAGAGGAGGGAGATGGAGAAGAGGGTGAGAGGATGGGACCTGGAGGGGAGGAGGGAAGGGACTTTGATCAAGATCTAACTTGAAAAAACAAATTAATAAAAAAAAATTCCTCTTCATCAGAGGGTATCCCTACCCACTCCTCACTAGGTAACCTAACAGGAGTCTTTCCAAAAAGACCATTAGTATTACAACTTTAGTAGCTTATTTAATTCTTCCTAGATTCAGCTTTTTATGCTTCTAAAGCTCTTGATATAACATTTCAGTATATCCATATAATACAAAGCATAGTAGCTATTCGTCTTCCTACATAGTAGTGATTCACCTAGACTGGTAGTCATCTAGTTCATGCATATTTTTTAAATTTTTTTAATAATTTCACACATTACTATAGTCCTTCAATCATTTTCACCACCACCCCTTTCCCACTACAACTACATTCTTAAAGCTCACCAGTACTTTATACTTTTCATAGAATAGGTATATGCAATTTAAAAGGTGAACGGAAACTAGGAAGAGGAAAATGGAAAAACACTGAGACACCAAAGTAGCATTTGCCATAAATCCAAATTAGTTGTTAGGTAGAAGACTTGGAAGCACATAGCAAGGTCGAAGCTATCTTCTTAATTCTGGTAGCATATAAAGTCAGAGAAACAGAGGAGTCTGCAATGAACTTCCAGAGTATCATCAGCAACTTCTTAGGTCAGTGCCTAGCTTGGGTCCATGCTTAATTTGTAGCAATAGCAATGCACTTTCTAGTGGCCTCAGTGTTGGAAGACCCTTGCAGTGGTCCACTGTCGGGTTCCTAGAGCTGGTTTGAAGGCACCTTCATAGCAACCTCCAGAGTTGATCTTGAGCTTGGAGTTCTAAGGAAGGCATGAGAGAGTAGCTTTCCAGCAGGCCGAGCAGCGGTTCAGTTCTGGAAACAGCCTGCAACCCTCTCGGTCATCACTTTCAGTAACTGTTTACGTACACAATGTTCTGCAGTAAAAACCTCCGTACTTGGCAATACCTACAGAGACAGTTTCTGTTTCCTATTGTGCATCCTGACAGATGCAGTAAGAGGAAACAAAGTGGGAGGGGAAGGAAAGAAAAGAGAAAATTGTAAAGAACTCTCAGCACATAAAGTCCCTACCCAAAAATGCAGTAAGACTACACCAGCCCTGCTGCAGCTTCTAAGCAGCAAGAGAACATCCCTGGGATGAGTCATCCCCTTTGAGTTAAGTCTTGAAAGGGTCAGGGTTCTCCAACCCAACTGCTGTCTCTTCCAGCTTAGACCTGGTGACAGATACTTCACCTCTCTTCATAGCATACTCCCTCCCTTGTGCCTTTGAGAACACATTCATCCCTAGCAACTTAGGACTGTCTTTCTAAAGAATTGAAGGGTGTTCTTTTGAAATGCAATCATTATAGAGTGTAGGCCCACTTCCTCAGCGTCTGGGAAGGTAGAATCCTTGCTGATCATTGTCAGCTAGCCAACAGAGCCAGGACTCTATTCCTTTGCTTCCCTGACTATTTCAGCCATCTGATTTTTCCCTTTAAAATTCCCAGTCACCACATACAAGTCTCACCTGTTGTTCACTGGTTACTGTAAAGGAGTCTGTTTTCACTGCACTAATGTCCAGTTTGTTTATCTTGGACAAGATAGAGAACCGGCCTTCTGTTCATTTTACTTTCACTGATGTACAAAGAAACCATAAGGAAATTATTTAGTTTTTTTAAAAAACTTTATTTTGGTTAATTTGTACTATTAAAATTATTAAACATAATAGTGATTTGTTATCTGTATTTATTAAATTATATTTTCTATAGGTAGAGTTGTTTTCCACTTGCTCGAATATTTTGTGTGTGATTATCTCAAGTCTGATAGACTAGTTAAGTAAATATCTCAAGTACTACTCAATAATATGCCCTAAACCCACAAATGTGAGAATTTCTAGTCTATTTAGTTTCAGAGTAAACATTTATGAACACTGTATGTCTAGAACTTACTTGCACAATTATGGTTTACGGTAGGAACTATAAAATATGTGACACACTAAATTTAAACATTTATTTTATTTGTAACTTGTGTGTGTGTGTGTGTGTGTGTATGTGTGTGTGTGTGCATGTTCACCCATGTATGTATGCATGTGTGGCATGCACACAGACAGGGGAGATGAAACTTGAGACCATCATGTTAAATGAAACCAACTTGTCTTATAATGACAAGTATTTTGGGGTTTCTTTCATACCTTGGATAAGGATAGAGGGTATGAAAGTAAAAGAGAAGCTATCAAGAATGTAGAAGAGAAAAGAGTAATAGAGGTAAATGTCCTCAAAGTGCATTACTTTGCATAATTAGTTATAAAGTAAATAAATTTAAGAGAAAAAAACTAGAAGTGGAATCGCTTTGCCAGTTGATTGAAAAAAGTCACATTAGTTATTCATTAGTTGAAATATATTTAGATTTGCAATCTTGTTTACCTTCTTAAAGAAACAGGTATGAGATTTGTTGATTCTTTGTATTTTTGTTTTTGTTTCTGTTTCTATAAATGCAGAAAAACAAAAGTCTTTGGTAAAATCCAACATGCCTTCATGATAAACATTCCTAGAAAGCAGGGGTAGAGGAAATACACGTCAACATAATAAAGGTCATATATGACAATCCCTTAGCCAACACTATCCTAATTAGAGAAAAATTCAGAGCAATCCTACTTAAAATCAGGAATGAGTCAGGGTTATTCACTACCCACTCCTGTTCAATGGAGTGCTTTAAGTACTGACCAGAGAGGGGGTGGGAAGAGAAGAAATAAAAATAGAAAGAGGAAGAAGTTAAGTTATTTCTATTTCTAAACGACATAATATTATATATTAGAGATCCCACTCCACAAGAAAACTTCTAGAAATGATCAACAATTTCAGCAAAGTAAAAGGATATAAATCAACCTACAAAAATTGTTTGACTTTCTGTATACCAATAGCAAGGAAACTGATAAAGTTATCACAAAAACACTTCAACCATCAAAAACAAAATCTCTAGTTGTATCTCCCAAGATTGTGAAATACTTCTATGATGAAAACTTTAAATCTCTGAAAAAAATTGATAAATATACTAAAAGATGAAAAGATCTTCCCATAGCTCATGGATTATTAATACTATGAAAATAGCTATCCTATCAAAGGCATCTTAAAGATTCAATACAATTCCAATCAAAATTCCCACAACATTTTCCACAGAAACTTTTAAAAATCCTAAAACTCATAGGGAGCTACAAAAGACTCCAGATAGCCAAACCAATCCTGACCTAAAGAAGCAATGCTGGGGGACTACCATACCAGATTTTAAGTTATATTATAGAGACATAGAAAGAAAAACAGCATGATACTGGCACACAACCAGATGTGCCATCAATGGAACAAAATAGAAGACCCAAACGAGTGAATGTAACGATAGCCATCTGATATTTGACAAAGGTCCCAAAAATACACACTGGAGGGAACACAGTATCTTCAACAAATGGTGCTAGTAAAACTGGGTGTCCATATGTAGAAGATGGGTCACCTAGAGCTGGAGTTACAAATGGCTGTGACAGCCCTAACCTGCTAGACTTGTGTCTATCTACACAGAAATTAACTCCAAATGGATCAAAGACAACAATATGAAACTTGAAGTGTTGAGAGGCCTATAAGAAAACATGGGCTGTACCCTACAAGGTACAAGTGTAGGAAAGACTTTCTGAATAAGAGTCCACTCAGGAATTAAGGTCAACAATTGGTAAATAGTACCTCGTAAAACTAAGAAGTTTCTTCATAGCTAAGGAAGCAACCAGTTCAGTGAAGAAGAGAACCACACAGTGAGAGAGAATCCTCTGATAAAGGACTAATATCCAGAATACATAAAGAACTCAAAAACAGAGTCAAGAAAATAAGTTTCTCAATTTAAAAATGGGCTAAATATCTCAACAAAGTATTCTAAAAGAAAGGAAGAAAGAAAATGCTGTATTCTCTTGTAATTATACATTCATGTGTATATGTATAGATGATTTAATCATGAGGTAGCTTTGTATAACTTATTACCTATCTAACATCAGTACTGACCCCATATTTCCCTTTATGGTGCAACAAGGTTATTTTCACAATTCTATCCTTACACATTTATGTTGGTTGAAATTCTTCACTGTGTAAGTAGAATTATGACAAATATTCTAGAATATAAAATCAAACTTCATTCTTTTTAAACTTTGGCTATTTATAAACCCACACTTTCCTTCATTTCTTCTTTCCACTGACCTCAACCTGAGGAAATTCATTAGAAAATTGGGACACTGATTCTTTTGACAGCAGAGAGAAATTTCACGCCTATACAAAGCTCAAGAACTCACCCTAATCCCAGTCTCTAACCACAAAACCACCTGTCCCTCTTTTTGCTTGAACTAGAAAATTTAGGTACTGAACATTTTCCTATTCTACTTATGGGGGAAGAAAAAAAAGAAATTCACAATGGTGTTTCAAATGAGAGATTACTTTGGGTAGAGCTATTTTGTGAAAGATGCAAGCCTTTGGTTTCAATTAAACAGTGACACTGTAATCTGAAATAAATTTATAGCATTTATAAGGTTATTTCTATCCTCAACTCATGAAAATGTTGGTTTTTATATTTGTGAGAAATTAGTAATTAATCAAACATGAAGAGTCACAGTATGTAAATTAAGTTCTCTTAAGAAATAAAACTAGTTATTAAAGAGAAAACTGTAGACCTGACACAGTCACAGTCTAGTCATCTCAGACCTCAGAAGGTGGGTGCCAGGAGTTCAAGGCCAGCCTCTGTTACTTAGAGAATGTGAGGCCAGTCTAGAACTACATGAGACCTTGTCTCAAACCTGCCCTCATCCCCCTGTCCCAATCAAGAGACAAAAACAAGAGAATTGGACTTTTCATACGTCAAGTGTAATATACTTATAAATGCTTTTTTGCCTCAGAAAGAATTGCTGACAGGTGTGGCTGTGGCTGAGCTTTAAGAATGTTTGAAAAATTCCCCTGTTGAGTATCAATTCAGTATCACAACAGAAAGGAACTTTTGGGACATTCCCTTAAAATTCCTGTAAAAAAATAACACCAGGAATTGTGACTCACACATGTGTTCTCCCATAAAAAGAAACACTTCAACGGATACCTTGAAAATTGCCAGAAACAATGACTTACCAAAATATTTGGCATTTCTCCTAGACACTGCTAATGAGGACCATATTTTTAAAAAAGACCACTTGCTGGGCATGGTGGCGCACACCTTTAATCCACACACTCGGGAGACAGAGACAGGCAGATCTCTGTGAGTTCAAGGCCAGCCTGGTCTACAGAGTGAGTTCAGGACAGCCAGCGCTGTTACACAGAGAAACCCTATCTCAAAAAACAAAAGGGGTGGGGAGGGAAGCACCATGGAATTTAGAGCTGTAGTCTGGCAATGTGTCTTATTCCACTTCATTAACACCCAGGGACCTTGGAACTTTCTTCTGAGTTTAAAAGAAATGATAACTTTCTCCTATTACAGGCTTTATAGGAATAATACATTATTTAATGGCACAAATTACATGAAGTAACCAATAGAGATTAATATGTGTGTTTATAATACTGGTATTATACTGATACTTTTACAAATAGTATTACATTCAATACTTCAATCAATACATTTAAGGAAAATTCCTTGTCTATACTTTGGGGCTACTATAAAGGCTCTAATTACATGTCCCTACCTATATTTGGTATCATCAGATATTTTCAATTCTTTGGCAGACTTAACATTGACCAGAAGGATATTGATGAAAAACCTGGGAAAATCCTATTAAAGTTCATAACTGGAATAATAGCCTTTTTAAATTATAATTTTTTATTTATTTTTGGCAGGGTTCTGTATGCCACAGCACCTATGTGGATGTCAGAGAAAAACTTGGAAGAGTTGGGTTCTCCTGTTCCACTATGACAGTAACCATATGAATCCCAGATATCAAACTGAGTTGGCCAAGACTGGCGGGCAAGTACTTTTACCTGCTGAGACATCTCATCAACCAAGTTAACAGTCTCATGGCAATAATAACACACTAGGTTTTCTAATTGTGAACATTATTATAAAGATGATAAAATTAAGAGAAGTGATTTAAATCATATGTGGGCTCTATTACCTTAGTAAGTCTTCTATAAAGCTAAAAATAGATTCAAATAGAAAGTTTTCAAAAATAACCCTGTCACTAACTTATAAATTTCACTTCTCTTAAAAAATCACCAGCCAGAGCATTTGTCAAGGCTTTCTATGAATAGTTTTTTTTTTTAATGTTGATTTAAGATGCTTTTACTTAATTTAGAATAGTGACAGTGGTTATTGGTCTCTTTCTCTGTTAATTCCATCTTTCATCAAGGATGGAGCCCAGTCCCTCCTGTCTCAGTCAATAACGTAAGCAAGCTAAAAAGATAACGTCAGCAAGCTTTTGGAACTGAACTGAAAACTGCTATAGTGGAATTCATGGTTCATGGCAGTTCCTACTTTTCTGAAGTTCTTTATTAAGACTGATTTTGTTTCTTTCTTCAAGGACTTGAAGTTCTTGTCATACAGGTCTTTCACTTGCTTAGTTAGAGTTACCCCCCAGTATTTTATATTGTTTGTGGCTATTGTGAAGGGTGCTGTTTCCCTAATTTCTTTCTCAGTCCATTTATCTTTTGCATAAAGAAAGGCTTCTGATTTTTTAAAATTAATTTTGTATCCAGCCACCTTGCTGAAGGTGTTTTTCAGCTGTAAGAGTTCCCTGGTGGAATTTTTAGGGCCACTTATGTATACTATCATATTGTCTGCAAATAGGGATAATTAGACTTCTTCGTTTCCAATTTCTGTCCCCTTGATCTCCTTTAGCTGTCTTATTGCTCTGGCAAGAACTTCAAGTACTATGTTGAAGAGATATGGCAAAAGGGGACATCCTTGTCTTGTACCTGAGTTTGAAGGAAATGCTTCAAGTTTCTCTCCATTTAATTTGATGATGACTTGCTGTATATCCCTTTGTTATTTCTAAGTATGGTCCTTGTATGCCCGTTCTCTCCAAGACTTTTAGCATGAAGGGGTGTTAGATTTTGTCAAACACATTTTCAATATCTAGCAAGATTATCATGTGTTTTTTTTTCTTTCAACTTATTTATGTGGTAAATTACCTTGATGGATTTCTGTATGTTGAACCATCCCTGCATTCCTGGGATGAAGCCTATTTGATCATGGTGTATGATACTTTTGATATGTTCTTGCATTCGGTTTGCCAGTATTTTATTAAGTATTTTTGCATCTATGTTCATGAGGGAGATTGGTCTGAAGTTCTCTTTCTTTGTTGGGTCTTTGTATGGTTTAGGAATCAGGGTGACTGTGGCCTCATAGAATGAGTTTGGCAGTGTTCCTTCTGATTCTAGTTTGTGGAAGAGTTTGAAGAGTATTGGTATTAGCTCTTCTTTAAAAGTCTGGTAGAATTCTGTGCTGAAACCACCTGGCCCTGGGCTTTTTTTGGTAGGGAGATTATTAATGACTGTTTCTATTTCCCTAGGGGTTATAGGGTTGTTTAATCTGTTAACCTGATCTTGATTTAACTTCAGAAGGTGGAGTCTATCAAGAAAACTGTCCATTTCGCTTAAGTTTTCAAATTTGGTGGAGTATAGATTTTTAAAGTAGGACTTGAAGATTCTCTGGATTTCCTCAATGTCTGTTGTTATTTCTTCCTTTTCATTTCTGAATTTGTTGATGTGGGTTTTAGAAGATGGAAAGATCTCCCATGCTCATGGATAGGTAGGATCAACATAATAAAAATGGCTACCCTGTCAAAAGCAACATACAGATTCAATACAATTCCTATCAAAATACTACCACAATTCCTTATAGACCTTGAAAGAGCAATTCTCAACTTCATATAGAATAACAAAAACACAGAATAGCTAAATCAATCTTGTACAATAATAAAAAAAAATCTGGAGATATCACCATCCCAGATTTCAAGCTGTACTACAGAGAAATAGTAATAAAAACAGCATGGTATTGGTATAGAAACAGACTAGTGGATCAATGGAAAAGAATTGAAGATCCAGAAACAAACCCACACACCTATGGTCACTTAATTTTTGACAAAGAAGCCAAAATCGCACAATGGAAAAAGGACAGCATCTTCAACAAATGGTGCTGGTCCAACTGGATGTCTAAATGTAAAAGAATGAAATTAGACCCACACTTATCACCTTGTACAAAACTTAAGTCCAAATGGATCAAAGACCTTAACATAAGGCCGGACACACTAAATCTATTAGAAGAGCAAGTGGGGAAAACCCTCAAACTCATCAGCACAGGTGACAAGTTCCTGAACAGAACACCAACAGCTCAGGATCGAAGACTAACAATCAATAAATGGGACCTCATGAAACTGAAAAGCTTCTGTAAGGCAAAAGATACTGTTATTCGAACAAAACAGCAACCTACAGATTGGGAAAATATCTTCACCAACCCCACATCTGACAGAGGGCTAATATCAAAAATTTACAAAGAACTCAAGAAATTAAATGCTAAGAAACCAAATAATCCAATCAAAAAATGGGGAACAGAGCTAAACAGTGAATTCTCAAAAGAGAAATCCCTAATGGCTGAGAGATACTTGAAGAAATGCTCAGCATCCTTAATCATCAAAGAAATGCAACTCAAGATGATTCTGAAATTCCATCTCATACCTGTCAGAATGGCTAAGATCAAAAGCTCAAATGACAGCACATGCTGGGGAAGGTGTGGAGAAAGGGGAACTCTCCTCCATTGCCGGTTGGAGTGCAAACTTGTACAACCACTATGGAGGTCAGTCTGGAGATATCTTAGAAAACTTGGAATAGCTCGGCCTCAGGACCCAGCAATACCACTTCTGGGTATGCATCCACTTGACTCCTCACCGAATCACAAGGAAGTTGCCTCATCTATGTTCATAGCAGCCTTATTTGTAATAGCTAGAAACTGGAAACAACCCATATGTCCCTCAACTGAAGAATGGATTTAAAACTATGGTACATCTACACAATGGAATACTACTCAGCTATCAGAAACAAGGAAATTATGCAATTTGCAGCCAAATGGATGGAACTAGAGAAGCTCATCCTGAGTGAGCTAACCCAGACCCAGAAGGATGCACATGACATCTATTCACTTATAATCAGATTTTAGCCATACAGTACAAGATAACTATACTACAACCAATGCACCAAAGGGAACATGAACATAGACTTTGTTTCCTGTCAATGAGACACTTTTCCCTAGTGGTGTTGCCTTGTAGGCCCCCAGTGTATGAGGAAGCTCTTGGCCCTCATATGACTGCTGAACTGGGGGTTTGGGGGAACTATTATGTAGGGACACTCCATTCCATGGGAGTGGGATAGAAGGGATTGGGGGTAGAGGGTGGAAGGGTAGGGCTGGGAGGGGTGGAAAGAGGACACTGTGATGGAGATGTAACCTGAAGTAATAAATAAATATTTTTTTTTGTTTTTTTTTGTTTTTCGAGACAGGGTTTCTCTGTGTATCCTTGGCTGTCCTGGACTCACTTTGTAGACCAGGCTGGCCTCGAACTCACAAAGATCCGCCTGCCTCTGCCTCCCAAGTGCTGGGATTAAAGGCGTGCGCCACCACCGCCCGGCTAAATAAATATTTTTTAAAAGACTGATTTTTTCCTATTATGCATTCCAATAAACTTCAAGATTTGCGTGTATGTGTGTGTGTGTGTACACATGTGTGTGCTGGGTTAGAGTACATCTTTTGCTGTTGTCCCTCAGGAGAAAGAGAAGTCCTTTTTGTCTTTTTGGATGAGCCTCTCACTGATCTGGAACTCAGGGTAAGTTAGGTTGGTTTGCCAGCAAGCTCCGAGGGCCACTCTGTATCTGCCTCCCCAGCACTAAGATAATAATTGTTCCCTCTCATGACTGGCAAATTTTATACAGATCCTAGAAATCAAATGTGTGGGTCTTTGTGTTTATAAGGCAAGCTCTTTATTAAGTGAGCAATCTCTTCAGTCTCCAAAACAAAATCTCTCTCTGAAAAGAAAAGGTTTAGGCTGGCCCTCAGGCAAAGCAGCATAACCTGGTGCCAGCCTGTGCAGAGCTGACAGCTCTCTCTTAGCCAGCACATAGCAGGTTGGGCTCCCTCTGTCATCTTCAGAATAATGCACAAAGCCTTCTGACTGGACCCTATCTTAGAGACTCTACCACCTCTAAATGCCACTACTATAGGGGACAACCATTACCACACTGGTCTTTGGGAAACACTTAGATGTAAACACACTATAGTATTGTATACTAAACCCAGCTGGACTATTAACACAGAGCATTTTTCCACTGAGTAAAAATTTAAAACTGTGTTCCTTTTAATAGTGTGTAACATGCACCAATGAGATGTCTTCATTTAAGTCAATAACAGTAATATTCTAACACAAATTCACTTTAGAAGTTAAAATGGCATAATTTTCACTTAAGTTTATCTTTTACTGTAACATTTTATCTTTCCCCCACATTATTCCTCTGAAGTCTCCCAATTTTCTTCTTAGTTACTAAAGGTTTTCACTAAACAGGAAAATAAAATGAAATTTAGCAAAACACTCATATTCTGGCCCCAGGGATGCCCTACTTACACTTACTTGGAATCTGAGCTACTTTGACTAGCCAATAGCTGATGTGAAGACAGGACAGCAAGGCCCCATGAGGAAGCTGTGGTTTTCTTGAACTACAGGCCTGAATATCAGGGTCTGTGCACTGACAGATCTGAGGCTGCCTGCAGAGCTTAAGCAAGTGTAATTTCCCTGGTTCTTTATTCATCCTCTACTCAGATTTTAACAGAGATTTTCTGTAATTCATAATTTGATTTCCACTTAATATTCAATTTGAATTCACTTTAATAATAAATAGCAAACTCAGGGGCTGGATTGATGGCTTAGTCAGTTTCTAGAACCCACCTGGTGATTCACAACCATCCACAATTCCATTTTCAGGGTATCCAATGCCCTTTTCTGATCACCATGGATACCAAGCACATACATGGTGTGTATACATGCATGCATGGAAACCACTCACATTCAGAGACTGAGACCTTGGAATGCTCAGCCCTATATGTCATATCTCCATCAAATGGCTTCCCTAAGGGAGGGCTCAGGGAACTCTGTGGCTGAGAAGGTGGGAAGAAGGTATGAGCCAGAGGATATGATCTGGCCAGCACCAACAAAACAAGGCTTTCTAACCACAGCATGGCTGATGCCCATGTAAACTCACAGAGACTGAAGCAGCATCTGCAGAGCCTGCATGAGTGTACACCAGATCAGATCCTAGAGCTGAGAGAACATGCCCCACCTCTAACACAGAAGCTATCTCCAATTGATAACCACTCACAAAAGGAAAATCTCTCCAGTGGAATCTCATAGGAGAAACAAACCATTCTCAGGGATGGGCCTCATGCCCAGCAACCGATAGACAACAAAAGACAAACTCAAAGGCGTCTTGGGAGGTTTTTTGTCTCAAATTGTTCTGTCAAGACATTTTTTCTTTTCTTTTTTCCTTTCTTATTTTTCTTTTCCTTCCTTCCCTCCTCTGTTTTTTCTTTTATTTTTTTTTAACCTTTCAGGTCCTTTGAATATTTATCATGTCTTGGCTTCCAGTTTTGTGTTTTTATGGGATTCCTGTGTGTGTGAACCAGTGGGTCTCTGTGTCTATATGTGTTTCTCATGTTTTTTTCCTTGGTTCTTTTTCTTCTGTTTATTTGTTTGGTCCTATTCTAACTTGTTTGATTTTGTTTTATCTTATTTTTATTTTATTGTGCTGTTATTCCTTATATGTCTCTTTGTTTTCTAACAAGAGACAAAAAGGATGTGGGTCGAGATGAGAGAGAAGGTGGGGAGGACCTGGAAGGAGTTGGCAGAGGAGAAACAGTAATCAGAACATATTATATGAAAAAGAAACTATTTTCAGTAAAGCAGAAGAAGAAAAGAACTCTAAAATAATAAATAACAATTTTTATCTACTTTTTTATTGATTTTTTTCCTTTCATATATTACGTCTCAACTGCAGTTTCCCCTCCTTCCCTTCTTCCCCCCCCCCACCAGCTCCTCCTTTCCATCTCCCTCCAATCCCATCCACTCTTCCTCCATTTCCCTTTGGAAAAGGACAGGCATCCCAAGGATATCAACCAAACAGGGCATCTCACGTTGCAATAAAATTAGGCACCTCCCCTAATATTAAGACTGGACAAGACAAAGCAGTAGGTGGATGGGGTCCCAAAAGCAAGCAACAGCTTCAGAGACAATCCTACTCTCTCTGTTAGGAGTCTCACAAAAACATCAAGCTACACAACTGTAACATATATGCAGAGGGCCCAGGTTTGACTCATGCAGGCACTGTGCTTGTTCATTCAGTCTCAATGAGTCCCTGTGAGTCCAGGTTTGTTAATTCTGTGGGCTTTCTTGTGGTGTCCTTGACCCCTGTGGCTAGGATAATCCTTCCTCTCCTCTTCAGCAGGCGTCCCCAAGCTCCACCTAATGTTTGGCTGTGGTCTCTGTGTCTGTTTCCATCAGTTGCTAGGTGAAGCCTCTCTGATGACAATTGGGTTAGCCATCAGTCTATGAGTATAGCAGAATATCATTAGGCATCATTTCATTGACTTTTATTTTATTTTAATTTTTTTGCCAGTGATGTTTGGTTCTATCCTAGGTCTCTGGGCCATCTAGCATCTGGTTTCTTGTCCTCCTGAGACAGTGTCAGGGGTGGACTCTTTCTTATGTCACGGGTCTCAAGCTGGGGCAGTCATTGGTTAGTCATTCCCACAATTTTAAGGTAAATTTTATATAAGGGAGGTCAACCCTGTTGAATCAGTACAGGACATAGACAAATTCTTAGCACAAAGGAGATTTATTACCCCTAGTGGCGAGCATCAGCAGCAGTAAATGTAAACAAGCAAAAAAAAAAAAAAAAAAAAAAAAAAGCAAGAAAGCAAGAGAACCGTGATATGGTGTTTCTGCAGGAGTGGGTTTTTAAGGGAAAGGGGGGGTGGGTTGCTAGGGTGAGTTGGTAAATCCTGATTGGACATATTACCCAAATAATGAATTTTGATTGTTGGACCTTGGTGTTTTGTCTCAAGATGAGTAAGTGGGGAAATAAGGGAACAAAACTTTGGGGCTAGCTTTAGAAATGTAACAGGTTTTTAGCTAGGGAGAGAAAAAGAGGTAAAAGGACAAAACCTGCTACATTGTTTGCCATTCTCCAGCCTGCTAGAGCCCCTTTTTCTTTGAACTTCAAAGGTTCAAGACTCAGTTCTGGTTAAAATTAAGAATCGTAGGTGGCTAATATTGCTGAGAATGAAAATCCTGCCCAAGAGTATCTCCCCTTTACACATAACTTGGAGAAATATGCTGAGAAGAAGCATTTTAATGATGTAACTGTAGCAGAAGCACTGATAAAAATGTATCAGAGGGTGTTGGAAATGGGAAATCTGGAAAAACAATAGGAGGTACACATCAACTTTCAACCAATTCATAATTGTATCGATGACATCTTGGGTTATTGTAGTCTTAATTTTCAAATTTTAAGTTTTTCAAACAGGTTTTCCTTGTATTTCCTCCCCACTCAAAAAGCCCCAACTGTGAAGAATTAATTCGTGCATCTGTCTGTAGCCCAACCTCCTTCTCAGAAACTGTGTGCCCTGACTTGAAGTTCACTCTCTAATGATACAAAGTTTCTTCTCAGTTAAAAAAAAAAAAGCACAAACGGAGTAGAGAGAGCAAGGGTCATTCTGGATAGATTCAGGATATGACTAATGGTGGTCACTAGCCTTCTCACCAGCATTTTCAAAAATTTACACCTAGTTGCCACCATCCCAAAATAGAAAATTTCCATTTATCAGATTTCACTAGGGAAGTTCAAGAATCAGACTGGGAAGTTGAGACTTGTGGGGACTGAGTGATGGAGTTACTGTGTACATGTTTCATGTATGCCAGACTTTGAGCCCAGTGCAAGAAAAACCAGCCTTGGTTCACAAGCCAGGAGACCAAGGGTGGTACTCCAAAATCAAACCACCACTTCACCAGCGGTATATTCTCAGCTGACTCAAAGCCTACACCTTGCCAAGCATATCTGCTTTTTGTTTGAATAGGTAAGGGGAAGTTCAGGAGGATTTTTAAATTATATTTAATACATGATATTAACATAGGCACATGATAGTAACACAGCTACTCCTTTAACTGACAAGGGGTCATTCCTGATAGTTCTTGCTCAACTACTAAAGCATCTCCTGATGCTTGTCTCAAGAATATGCCTTGATGTAAAGTAGTTACTTTGTTTTGTATTCTTATAAGAAAAATATTATGTAAAAAATGTAGTTGTAGGAATTATTGTTGTCTTTACCCATTTGTTGAAGGTTGTGTAGCAGTTAAACTCCAGTACTTACAAAATTTCTATGTGTGAAGCTCCTTTTCACGTTCTATGAAAAAAGGAGTTTAAGGTTCTGAGACTATATATTCAGGGAATCAATATTTAATAAATAAATAATAAATATGTAAGCCAATGCAGTTTCTTGATTTATTATATACGTGGCCTTAAGCAATTTAAAAAGAAACTCTCTGAGTTTAGACATACCATGATGAGCTAATACATATAAAATTGTTTATATTCTTAAGACCTTATATATATACATATAGCATATGCTTTAAATATATTAATTTCTATATTTTTCTGTAAATATTTTTGAAATTTTCTCTCTCTCTCTTTCTCCTCTCTCTAAATTGGCGATTGAATCAGGCCCTTGCACATACTGGGCAAGCATTGTATCAGATCTACATCTATGCCTTCTTTTCAGGGTCTTTAAGTGATGCATATGTGTAAGGTGAAAAACAAGTGAAGGGAATTATTTTAAGGCATTTTATAATGATATATACAAAGAAAAGAATAAAACATATGTCATAATCATGATGATGATTGCATGCATCAGAATGTCAGCAATAATAACAAACACCAATATATGACTGTATCAGCAGCACACATGCTTGAGAAATTTAATAAATATGAATATCCTCCTATCAGTGTATTTACATATGTTACATGAAAAACTAATTAGCCTTTGATTCCAGGAAATGGTTACACACTGATGTGAACTGCTAGGCGGCCATCCTGCACAGCTATTTTGTATATCCTTATCTTTTTTTTTAAATCAATTTCCTGTACTGCAAAGAAACTAACACAGGATGCTCATGAAAGAATAGTTAATTTTTCAGTTCACATGTGTAAGCTGAACATCAGAAAGCACCTCGATTTCACAGAATTACACTTAACTATCTTTCTAATGGAAAGCCCCTGTAGTGTTTAGGGTTCTCATAAACGCCCTGGAATCCTATGATTAAAGTTGGCTTCATGCTTCTCTCCCAGCTTGCTACTATCAAACATCTTTCATTTTCTCATTGGAACAAAATGCTGTTTTGTTAAATGACCTTGAGATATTAGCATTAAAAGACAACACCATGAATCATGCTTAAAGCAGTATTTTTGAAATCTAAAAGTTAGAGTGGTTTTAATCAGAAGTGTGCAATGAAGCCCTCAACCTCTGACTCTCATAGGATAACAAGCTCTCATTCCAGTTTAGCCCAAAGAGCTCAAATTCCTGATTCATACCTAAAAATTAGACAAATGAATCCATATACAGCTAAAAACTATGATTTTTTCCTATAATGATAAAAAAAACAAGTACTCATGAGAGCCTGGCTGTAGCTCTGTGGTTTAGCACAAAGCCCCAGGTTTGTTGCCACACAACTGCCACCACACCACACCCCCCCAAACACACACAAAGAACTTTTTTAAAATATTGAGTAAAAGAAAACAGTTAATTAAAAACCAGGAGAAAAACTAACTAAAGTAACTTTAACTTTGCAAAATAACCTGCCAGAAGACAAGAGATTAGTTGCTACTAAAGGCTTTAATTGTTAGCTTTGGGCTCCATGTGAGAGAAATCTCAGTTAGGTTTGAACTTGGGCAGACACACACAAAAAGGAAGTGTTTGTAAAATCGAGTATGAGGAAAGCCTTCATGTGCGTGGGAAGACTGCTCCATTGACTATACTGAGACAGTCACCAATGCACTTCAGGAAATGGCTCCTCAAAGTAGAAACAGTTCAGAATCAACAAATGAGCAATTTGGAGAAGCGGTAAGGAATGGTGAAACCCAGGATAAACATAAAACTGAGGTTTTGGAGCATTTAGTTGGAAAATTTAACCTTTTTGAAACTCAGTTTCCAGCTATGTTAAATGGGGATAATGACATCGCAAAGATAAAGATTAGATTCAGCAATCTAAAATACTCAAGGTACTTTTATAACTGTTACCTCAGCATAGTGATTGTCAGCATTGTCATTACCTTTGTTGGTAATATAAAATCCCCATGGTGGCTCTGAAGAATCCTTGGTCTTCAGTGCTTCCTAGTATAATAATTCCTTCTTATCCCTGGTGAGTATAATCCACGAAAACCTAGCAGAGAGACTGAAAATGTGGATATGACAATGGGCTCTAATAGTCACTCTGTTCCAGATTATTTTACTTCCATTTATTCATCCACTTCCAAGTCCCAGGCTTGAAGAGTCACTGTCTCTTCAAAAAGATTTTCATGTTAGGTGCTTGTGTAAATTAATTGAGGAAGCCGTCGCAAATATAATGTGTTATTTCCAATAACTAGAAATAGAGGAAACTGATGGATGTATATTATGCTGCTGAACTTTTAGATCTCCTTGTAACACATCAGATTTGAATGTTATCATATGGCATAAGTTCAGCAAGCAGTACTTACTTAACTGTATTAATAGCCTTCATGAGTGGAAAGCAGGACTGGAGAGCAGGACAAGTGGTTGGAAACCATGCTCCCAAGAACTGTCCCACTTCTGAGAGGATACATCACCTAACTTCAGACTAGTCAATTGACTAACCATAAGCCAATCTGTTTGTTTTTGTTATGTCTTTTAAACCTGAAACACTATCACTTAAAAGACAAAGTTCAATATTGCTAGTTTAAAAACTACCAATCTAGGTCATTATAATAAATTCATAAAAAAATCAAGAATGTTCCAAATGTCTTTTAGAATGAAACAGTCATCAGACAACTATAAATGGAAAACAAAATATAAATATGGATATGTTGTTGACAGCATGTAATGTTATGGCAAAAATAAATTAGAGTAAGGAATGACTAAATCAGTCTAAAAATGCCAGAAAATATTATCTCTGAACTTATGGGGGTTCCTAAACATAAATTCCACTATTTAGAAATGTACTATTGGAGCAGAAGTGGTGTGGTCTCAACCCAGGTTACAGACTGTATCTGAGTGTAGGTAAGACCCACATGTGTGCAAGGAATGCTACAATCATAGTGGCTTCAGCAGAAACTTCAGGTCCACCCTGAGTACTGAATCTGACCCAGGATGACAGCTGGTCAGAAAAGCTTCTTTTTGTGGTGGACATCAGTCAAAGAAGAAACATGTTTGCCAAAGTTATGAAAAAAAAAAAAACAGTGCTCAGCACTATGTGGGATATCCTTATCTGTGAGACATTTCTGCTGATAAAGTAGAAGCCTAGTGTTACTGGAAAGCCCCTTGAGTTCAGTGCCAGATGACTGACTCCCTTTTAATAGCAGAACGGGTTTCCTCCCTCTGATCTAAAGATTCCAGATCCTCTAAGTAAAGAGTGTCACTGTAGCCCAACTCATGAACAGTGAACACTCCCCTCCCTACTGAACACCTGGAGATTTCTAAAAGTACTTCCCCATGCTAATGAAGTCTGTTAGTCCCTTGGCTTTCAGCCAATGACATTCATCTATTCCTCTAGCCTACCTGGAATTCTTTCCCCACCCCTGCTACCCATGGGATAATTAGTAGGACCATGCCCAGTAAATCAAACACATTCACCTCCAAAACCCCTCCCCACTCTCCAAAGGTTTATAATGCTCCTGATTCACAAAATAAAACTCTCTCTCTCTCTCTCTCTCTCTCTCTCTCTCTCTCTCTCTCTCCTGTGTGTGTGTGTCTCTTTCTCTCCCTTCCATGACTGCTTGAGACTTGGCTGTTTATTTTGGGTCTGTAAAGGAAGTGTTCTGCTTCCAGGAAGAATTCACTACTTCTGCTGCTTGGCAGGCAAGGTCTGCTGGGGGTGCATGCTCCAGCCAAGAGACCCTGAGCTTTTACAGTCCCAGGCTCCTTGAAACTGCCCAACCTGGCACTGGAAGTTTAGCTAAGAGAGCTGTAACACTTGGAAGTGATAATAAACTTTTCTCCTGCCTCTCCAGCCTAGCCTGGGATCACTCTTTTTATCCCAGACCTTCTGGCAGAGGAGTATGCATATCCTGCATGATACCAGACCAGGGTGGGAATTCCCCACAGGAACCCACACTTATCAACACCCCACACTCCACCCCTTCACTCTACTCTCCTGTGGCCCAAGAAACATCATGTAAGAAGAACCTAGAAAAATGGAAGAACTAAAGAATGAAGGTGTGGCATCTGTGAAATGTCTTCTGGACAAGGCCATTTGCAGTCATGAAAGTGCACAGCACTTAAACAAGATCAAGCCAACAAAACACACCTAGATGAAGGAAGTGATAGCTAAGTCTCACCCTTTACTGGGGAGCTATTAGCAGTTGATATACACTGGACAAAGAAGAGTCATTCTTCTTTGAGGGTCTGGCCACTAGTGGGTGTTGCATGCTCCAGTGGATGGCCCCACCCTCACACACTTATGGGCAGTATTAATATAACTTGGTAGGTTATCACACACACACAAAGAAAAAAAGACATAAAGTTAGGAGGTATTAGGGAAAAGTGGGACAAGTCAGAGAGGGACAAAGATAATCAGTTTCATCGTATAGTTTTGGAAAATTGTCAAAGAATTTTTTTATTCTCAAAAAATTTATTGTTCTAGGATTCAAAATACAACAGGCAGTAAAGAATAATGTTTGCCTAGAAGTAGGAATTGAATGAAAAGAGTCTTGTGAGTGGGCAGCTTCCTTCCCAGAGAAAAGAGCCAGGCTATGGTGAGTATAAAGGAACCCAGGTGGAGTTAGCGACAAAGCTGGGAGTTCAAGGAGAGCACAACAGATATACTGAACAGGAACAAAAGAACACATCATACACAGCAGAGAACAGTACAGTTTACAGAGACTCTGTTTGAGGATTAGTTGAATATCGATGACAAGCACATTCCTGGATGGAACTGTCAGGAACCCAGAACAGCTTGAAAGCACTAGAGAGCGTAATACTAAGACATCATAGAGATGTGAGATTAGTCCTAAAGACACAACAAAAACCTTAAATCTGCAAGATGCCACATGGGATAATGTGGTTCTTAATATTGACTAACATAGTAAAGGAAAGAGGTAGAAGAAATAGAGTATACGGTACAAACATTGTACTAAAACTGATAATCAGTATGTAATAGGAGTACAAAATATTGAGAAGCAAGTGTTAATTGAAAAGTCAGAGTTATAAACACTACTTCAAAAATCCATACATCTAACTTAATCATGAAAAATATAAATACAAATACAAAGTAAAACATCAATAGAATATATAATATATTTTAAGCAATAAAATTAGAAATTAAAGCAAAAAATGGCAAAGGAATCCAGTTTGATCATTTCATTTTTATCCTGTGTAAGAAATATGGATGTCTCCAGTGCAGGTATACCTGTGACTGCACGATCTCATCAGGGACTCAGGAACTTCTGAACAACTTCCCTTTTCATCCTTGGCCTCAAACTTTCATTCTTTTAAAGCCATGTGTAAGCAAAACAGCTGCTCAGGCAGACAATAAACAAATGGAAAAGATATACACTGGTTGATACTTCTTTTAAAGTACTTGGCACATAGTAGGTTTTATTTGTGGAATAAATAAAATTAATGAATCCTTGGTAACCTTTTCTGTTATGGGTTATTGGCCAGTTTTAGATCCTCCAAGAACACTTTGTGCTTAGCCTTACATAGCACGTTTAATACAAGTATTGAAAGTTTCCATTATCTGTCTCTCTCCATAGAGATTCACCCTTGACTTTCCCATATAAAATAAGATGACTAGAATACAATAATAACTTAAGAAGTATTTTCAGAATAAATAAATAAAATTAATAAAAACATCAGCCCAAAAGGTCCAATGTTTTGTGGATCTTTTACCCCAGTACTTCATTTGTGCCAGGTACCCTTCAGGATACAGGGGTTAAACAGAAAAAATATATCCCTGACATTTCAATTTCCCATTCTAGCCAACAGAAATACAAATATGTGTAGAGTTAAGCAGTACTTTGGAAGCTCTTAAGTGGAATGAAAATGAAAAATCAAATCAAAGGTAGCCAAAATGGGGAGGCACCAATAGCTAAGAAACTTGGTGGTTACAATAGGCTTCACTGTAAAGTTGAGATTCTACTAAAAACTGAAAGCTAATAAAATGGGTATTCAAGGCTATTCCAGGAAGAAAACACAGCCAACATTAAAGTTCCAACTAAAGGGACAGTCTGAGTTAAAGTGAAAATGGGCCTGTCATGTTCAAAATCAGCAAGGTGGCCAGCATGGCTGGAGATAACTATGGGACCATGACAGAGATGCTGAAACAAGAAACAGAGGTAAATCATGTCATGTCAGGATCCATACATCATATAGGCATTATGATTTGTGCTTTAGGAGAGATGGAGAGGTTATCCAAAGTAAGTATTGTTCATTGTCTAGTAATGAAAATGCAATGACATTCACATCTAGAACTGTTTTGGAGAAGCTTCTCTTGTTTGGAGTGTTGAATTTATACTCAAATATAGTAGCCACTCAAAAACATACCTTTTCTAATTTTGAAAATATTCTTGCTTTTCTGCTAAACTCTACTTCCTACCATATAGAAAACAATTTTGATTGCTCTTTATATATGACTCAACAAAAGCCAAACCTCATCCTTATCAGCTAAAATCACATAAAATGTTGATTTAAAGGAAATTCACTTTGCTGGTAGACTACCCAAAGACGTTTCCATTTATTGGAAAATAGGGAAATTGGGCCTTCAGATACCCCAAACTTCCAATTATTAACTGATACATTTTATCTTCTCATTTCACAGAGTAAAGCTCATAGTAACAATTAAGTTTTCATAATAAATTAAACAGCCAGATTCTGTGCATTATGAGGTCAGTGGAGTTAGCAAAGCACAAAGAGGAAGAGAGGAAAGAAAGGAAGAAGGCTACAAGAAGTTCAGCAACAGCACTGTAAGACTTTTAGCAGAAAAGACATTTTAAAAGGTAAAGGAAAGAAATTGAGTGATATTTCTTATTTAAAAATCCCAATTGTCTCCCTCCTCCTTACCCCTCACCACTGGCAGCTGTCAGGAGAGCTGCCCTTGAGGTCATTAGAGTGGGAGAATGAGCCTTGCCCCTCACTTGCTGCAGCATCCAGGAGAGAGGGCCCTGCACATTGCCTGGGCAGCATAGTAGAGCTGGACCTGGTGTCAAAGGCACTAGTGAACTATCAGAGGGCATGAGAACAGGAGAGCTGACCCTGGCCCCTTGCCAGTCACATCATTGGGCGAGCTAGCTGGGGAAGTTCTGGGAAGCTTGCCCTGGTTGTGTGGTCACAGATGAGCTAGAGGGATGATCAGTTCATCTACTTCCCAGGCCCAGATCCATGGCTCTGAGTTAGCCCTCCCTAACATCTACCCCATCTATGATATGTGGAACACGTGAAAGGACCAGTCCTGCAGATTGAAAACTGCAGGATCTCCACGACACAGGGCAACAACAGGATATCTGGATATCCAAGAGAGGTCCAAGTGAGGATCCAGTACTGATAGTGTAAAAGAAACCAGAGGCCTCAAAACAGCCCGATGACTCACTGAATATTTGCAAGTAAAGATGTGTGAACAAAAGAGTATTCTGTGTGACACAATGTTACACACTACAGCTTCCACAAGATTTTTTTTTAAATCTTATTTTACTTTATTTTGGAGTGCAAGTTGCAAGGACAGAGGGCAGATACAAAGGGACAGGTAGGTGAGTAGGATTGGGATGCATGATGTGAAATCCACATAGGGTCAGTAGAAAGTTTCTAAAATTGCAATTGTGGATACTACGACAGTATATAATGTTGGACATACCAGTAATCACTAACTAACATAAAGTATAGCTAACCCAGACCTTAGCTTATTATACTGTGGTTCACTACAGTTTTCTATTTGGTCAGCAAAACCTATTTCAGTAGCCTCCTTTTATGTGACTGTGTAGTCCAGGTGTTTTGGAGACATCTACAGTCTCCTGGAAGGATGGGCAGACATATCTTAAATGTTGTTGGTGAGGAAGAGTCAATAGAAACACTGACTTCTGGAATGATACAGCAAATGCACATCAGCTGGTTGTGGTTACTTACACAATATCAAGTCACTCAAAATGGCAACTTATGGTTGTTAAGGAAGGAAAAGTCACTCTCCTTTGGAGATGAGACCACTGGGAAGTTGTCATACTAGAGTGGATGGCTACACACATGTGTATATGGGAAGTCCTACTTAGACTGTAAAGTTGACATTTTACTAAAAACTTAAAGCTAATAAAATGGGTATCCAAGGCTATTCCAGGCCAACATTAAAGTTCCAACTAAAGGGACAGTCTCAGTTAAAGTGAAAATGGGCCTGTCACATTAAGAAACAGCCAGGCGGTCAGTGTGGATGGACATAAGTGTGGGACCATGAAAATTAAAGATGCTGAAACAAGAAATAGAGGTAAATCATGTCATGTCAGGATCCATGCATCATATAACCATTATGATTTGTGCTTTAGGTGATATGGAGAGACCATCCAAAGTAAGAATTGTTCATTGTCTACTAGCTTAATGAAAATGCAATGACATTCACATCTAGAACTGGTTTGGAGGAGCTTCTCTTGTTTGGAGTGTTGAATTTATACTCAAATATACTAGCCACTCAAAAACATACCTTTTCTAATTTTGAAAATATTCTTGCTTTTCTGCTAAACTCTACTTCCTATCAGACAGAAAACAATTTTAATCATCCTTTATATATGACTCAACAAAAAACAGAGGTCGTGAAGTTAGGGGAGATATAGAGTGGAGGGACTTGATATTTTGTAGTGATATGATATACTGGTTATAAGATAATGCTTATGCCCTAGTTCCCCTAGCTCTTTCCCTTACTGTATTTTATAGTTTCATTATATTTTTTCTTGGCTTCTCTTGTAAATGATTTGAGTACTTTTTATCAGTATACCTGTAGAGTTGAAAGTGGCAGATGAATATGATCAATTAAAAGTGTATAACATATGGAATTTTCTCTATATGAAATATAATTTAAAAGATTTGTATATATCATATAATTTATTTTATAACATTTATAATTTAATTATAAAAATCTCACAAACTACCACATAATTCTATTAAAGAATATGAGTTCCAAAATTGAATGGGTCTTATAATTTATGATATGGCTTCCATTCTCTGAAGTGGTTTCCATTTTCTTAGGAAACCCTAGGAGTTCCTTGCTGAACAGTGAAGTCTGGAGTGACTCCTTTAAGAGACTGTCATGGATGTTCCCAGCACCACTGTCACACTGCCAGTCCTTTTCCCACCCAATCCTCACTTCTCTGCTTTCTAGTATCCAAGCTGCCATTATAATTTGGTAGGAGCATTTCTAGCTTCTTGCTCTTTGTTATAGGGAAATGAGTGTGACTCACTCTTACTGAACAGAATGTGAGACAAGAAGCCAGGGTGTAATAGAACAAATTTTCACATAAGCCCATCTTCTTTTGATATTTCTACACACTGCTTCTGATATATTAAAATGTTACTGCTTCAGCTGAGAACCTTGTCAAAGCAGAATCAACAAGGAAAAGAGTCACAAACTCACAAACAAGATACAAAAACAAACATGTAACAAATTTGCAGTCTTATGAAATGAGAAAGAAAAAGTTCTCAAATTAACATTACCAGATTTTTAAAGAGTAAAAAAAAAAAAACCTAACACCTCTTAATCTTTCATAATACCCGAGAAAATGGATAAAACAATGGTAATCACTCTGAATTCTCATTTCTACCATGCTTTGATTACAAAACAAAAGCTACGAGGGAGAAAATAGGGATTAAAAGCAGCTGTTTAGGCTGAGCGAGCGAAGATGGCGGCGACCTACACTGACGCATTCTGAACGCGGGGAAAAAAGAGCCATAAAAAACAGAGTTACTGGGCACTGTGCAAAAACCGGAGGGGCTAGACCCCCCCGGGAACGCTCACAGCTCCCAAGGGACTGTTAAAAGTCCCAGGGCAAGGCTCTCCCCATCTCTCACAGACACGGAGGCCACTAAACCGGGGACTCGGGAACTCCCATTTGGAGAGGCGCCTGGTAAGATCGATCCCAACTTACAGCAGACAGAATCAGGGTCCACTTGGCCATAGATCGCTGGCCTATTGGTCTCCCCACACATCAGGCTGAACTTATACCCACTTAGAAAAGGTTGCGAGATAGTGGAAGCCTTAGCAAGGAACAAACAGGGGGCTCAGCGGGTGGTCCGCAGCAGCCACTTGTAAAGCGGAGGACGGAAGGTTCCGAGAGAGCGCAGGAAGCAGGGAACACAAAAGCAGGCGGGAGGGGCCAAATCTCCCACACTCAGGATAGCGCAGCTGGGGAGAGAGCACTGCTGGCAGGGCCAAATTCCCGCCAGTCCACGGCAGGTCATCTAGGGAGAGAGACAGGCGTGGGTGGGACCAGGGGTCCGTGCACCCACGGCGGAGCTGCTGGGACGAGAGGTGCACTCAGGCAGCCGGAGGATCTGGGGCTTGGGGTACCCACGGGACCGTGGCGGCGCAGACAAGAAGGGAATTAGACACAGGGTCCAGCCCTGTGGCGAGAAGACTAGAGAGAAACCAGAAATCGGGACCATAGCTGTATCCTGGAAAATCCAGACATATCAGGTGTGGAGCCAGACCCTGTCAGCCTCCGGGAAGACAAACAAAGCCCACAGAATTTGTGCCTGGGCAAACAGGCCCATATCATCAGAACCATTACAGGCTGATAACTCAGAGTGCAACATAGAGAAGTCTAAATTGGGAGCAGTGAAACAATCCTGGTTCATTACTCACAACCTGGGAATACGCTGCACCAGATCACAGTGCCTCTGGCCATTAAAATCACAGTGACCTTGAAATCCCCCTGTAAGCAACGACAGATAGCCAAGTAACTCGTCCCCTGCACCAAATCATCCACTGTGGTTCCAAACACAGAAAACAGACAGCTAAATGCATCCAATGGTGAAAGGTCAAAAAAAAAATAGAAATCAAGGAATTATGACTGCAACAAAGCAGAACCACCCTAGCTCATCCAATTCGGATGACCACACACCAACAGAAACACATGAAAACATTGACAACTCTGCAGTATGGAAAGTGATAGAGTCCCTGCAAGAAGAACTTAAATCTATGAAGGAATTCAAGGAAACCACACTTCTACAAATCAAAACAAGGAACAACACCATTAAAGAGCTCCAAGCCAAAGTGACAGAGCTTGAACAGGAAAAGGAAAAGGCCATGAAAGATTTTCATACAAAAACAAGCAAGCTGGAGAAGGAAATGTACAAAACGAACAAAACCATACAAGACATGAAAATAGAAATAGAAACAATAAAGAAAACACAGTCAGAGTTAAAAGAGGAAGTGGAGAACCAAGGAAAGAGAACAGGAACTACGGATGTGAGTATCAACAATAGGATGCAAGAGATGGAAGACAGGATCTCAGGCATGGAAGATTCAGTGGAAGAAATCAGTACATCATCCAAAGAAAATGAGAAGGCTAAAAAATCTCTCACCCACAACATCCAAGAAATCAAGGACTCATTGAAAAGACGGAACCTAAGAATTATAGGTATAGAGGAAAGAGAAGACTCCCGACTCCAAGGTCCAGGAAATATCTTCAACAAAATCATAGAGGAAAACTTCCCAAACCTGAAAAAAGAGATGCCAATAAAAATCCAAGAGGCATACAGAACACCAAACAGATTAGACCAGAAAAGAAACTCCTCTCGCCACATAATAATTGAAACCCCAAATGTACAGAACAAAGAAAGAATATTAAAAGCTGTAAGAGAAAAAGGTCAAGTCACATACAATGGCAGACCCATCAGAATTACACCTGACTTCTCCCCAGAAACGATAAAAGCTAGAAGGGCCTGGTCAGATATACTACAAGTCCTAAGAGATCATAGATGCCCAGCCAGACTACTTTACCCAGCAAAACTCTCTATCAACATAGATGGAGAAAACAAGATATTCCATGACAAAATTAAATTTAAACAATATCTACCCACAAACCCAGCCCTACAGAAAATCCTAGAAGGAAAATCCCAACCCAGAGAAGAAAACTCAACCCAAGAAAACAAAGGGAATAGAAAACCCATTAGCAACTAAATCAAAAGAGGAACAGAACCACCGCCTATACCAAACTAATGGGAAATAACAACCCCAGGTCACTAATATCCATCAACATCAATGGACTCAACTCCCCAATAAAAAGACATAGGTTTACAGAGTGGATCCGCAAGCAAGACCCTTCCATATACTGTATACAAGAGACACATCTAACTACAAAAGATGGACACTGCCTCAGAGTAAAGGGTTGGGAAAAGGTTTTCCAAGCAAATGGACCCAGGAAGCAAGCTGGAGTAGCCATCCTAATATCAAACAAAACAGACTTCCAACTGAAGTTAATGAAGAAAGACAAAGAAGGGCACTATATACTCATTAAAGGGAATATTCATCAAGAGGAAATTTCAATACTGAACATCTATGCCCCAAATACAAAGGCACCTACTTTCGTAAAAGAAACACTTCTAAAACTTAAAGCGCATGTCGATCACAACACATTAGTAGTGGGAGACTTCAACACCCCACTCACAACAAAGGACAGATCATCAAGACAGAAGACAAACAGAGAAATATTGAGTCTAACAGAGATCATGAAACAAATGGACCTAACAGATATCTACAGAACGTTTCACCCAAACACAAAGGAATACACCTTTTTCTCAGCACCCCACGGAACCTTCTCCAAAATCGACCACATAATTGGTCACAAAGATAGTCTCAGTAGATACAAGAAAATTGAAATAACACCTTGTATCTTATCAGACCACCACGGAATAAAGCTGGTCTTCAACAGTAAAAGAATCAACAGAAAGCCTACACACACATGGAAATTGAACAGCTCCTTACTGGATGACCACTGGGTCAGGGAAGAAATAAGGAAGGAAATCAAAGACTTCTTAAAATCCAACGACAATGAAGACACAACATACCCAAACCTATGGGATACATTGAAAGCTGTGCTACGAGGAAAGTTCATAGCACTAAGTGCTTTCAAAAAGAAAATTGTGACAGCTCATATTAGTGAACTAACAGCTAAGCTGGGTGAATTGGAAAAAAAAGAAGCAAACACTCCCAAGAAGAGCAGAAGACAGGAAATCATCAAACTTAGAGCTGAAATCAACAACTTAGAATCAAAAAGAACTATACAAAGAATCAACAAAACCAAGAGTTGGTTCTTTGAGAAAATCAACAAAATAGACAGACCCCTAGCCAAATTAACTAAAAGGCAAAGGGAAAGAACACAAATCAACAAAATCAGAAATGAAAAGGGAGAAATAACAACAGACATTGAGGAGATCCAGAAAATATTCGGACATTACTTTAAAAATCTATATTCCACTAAATTTGAAAACCTAAGCGAAATGGACAATTTCCTCGATAAATTCCACCTACCAAAACTAAATCAAAATCAGAATAACAACTTAAACAGCCCAATAACACCTAAGGAAATAGAAACAGTCATTAATAATCTCCCAACCAAAAAAAGCCCAGGGCCAGATGGCTTTAGCACGGAATTCTACCGGACCTTCAAAGAGGAACTAACACCATTACTTTTCAAACTCTTCCACCACATAGAAACAGAAAGATCACTGCCAAACTCATTCTATGAGGCCACTGTCATTCTGATTCCTAAACCACACAAAGACCCAACAAAGAAAGAGAACTTCAGACCAATCTCCCTCATGAACATAGATGCAAAAATACTTAATAAAATACTAGCAAATCGAATTCAAGAACACATCAAAAGTATCATACACCATGATCAAGTAGGCTTCATCCCTGGAATGCAGGGATGGTTCAATATACGAAAGTCTATCAATGTAATTCACCACATAAACAAGATGAAAGAAAAAAACCACATGATAATCTCGCTAGATGCAGAAAAAGCATTTGACAAAATCCAACACCCCTTCATGCTAAAAGTTCTGGAGAGAATGGGCATACAAGGACCATACCTAGAAATAATAAAGGCAATATACAGCAAGCCAGTAGCCAACATCAAATTAAATGGAGAGAAGCTTGAAGCATTTCCTCTAAACTCAGGGACAAGACAAGGATGTCCACTTTCACCATATCTCTTCAATATAGTACTTGAAGTCCTTGCTAGAGCAATAAGACAACTAAAGGAGATCAAAGGGATAAAAATTGGAAATGAAGAAGTCAAATTATCCCTATTCGCAGATGATATGTTAGTATACATAAGCGACCCCAAAAACTCCACCAAAGAACTCTTACAGCTGATAAACAACTTCAGCAAGGTGGCTGGATACAAAATTAACTCAAAAAAATCAGAAGCCCTTCTTTATACAACAAACAAATATACCGAAAAAGAAATAAGGGAAACAACTCCCTTCACAATAGCCACAAACAACATAAAATACCTGGGAGTAACTCTAACCAAACATGTAAAGGACCTATATAACAAGAACTTCAAGCCCCTGAAGAAAGAAATGGAAGAGGCCTTTAGAAGATGGAAAGATCTCCCATGCTCATGGATAGGTAAGATCAACATAATAAAAATGGCTATCCTACCAAAAGCAATATATAGATTTAATGCAATTCCTATCAAAATACCAACACAATTCTTTATAGACCTGGAAAAAGCTAGTCTCAACTTCATATGGAACAACAAAAAGCCCAGAATAGCTAAATCAATCTTGTCCAATGAAAAAACATCTGGAGGTATCACCATCCCAGATTTCAAGCTGTACTACAGAGCAACAGTAATAAAAACAGCATGGTACTGGTATAGAAACAGACCAGTGGATCAATGGAATCGAATTGAAGACCCAAACATGGATCCACACACCTATGGCCAACTAATCTTTGACAAAGAAGCCAAAAACGCACAATGGAAGAAGGACAGCATCTTCAACAAATGGTGCTGGTCCAACTGGATGTCCACTTGCAAAAGAATGAAATTAGACCCATACCTATCACCTTGTACAAAACTTAATTCCAAGTGGATCAAAGACCTTAACATAAGGCCGGCCACACTAAAGATACTAGAAGAAAAAGTAGGAGAAACCCTCGAACTCATTGGCACAGGTGACAACTTCCTGAACAGAACACCAACAGCTCAGGACCTGAGATCAACAATCAATAAATGGGACCTCATGAAACTGAAAAGTTTCTGTAAAGCAAAGGATACTGTCATTAGAACAAAACGGCAACCAACAGACTGGGAGAAAATCTTCACCAACCCCACATCTGATAGAGGGCTATTATCTAAAATCTACAAAGAACTCAAGAAACTAAACGCCAAGAAACCAAATAATCCAATCAAAAAATGGGAGATGGAGCTAAATAGAGAATTCACAAAGGAGGAATCCCTAAGGGCTGAGAGACACCTGAAGAAATGTTCAACATCCTTAATCATCAGAGAAATGCAACTCAAGACGACCCTGAGATTCCACCTAACACCTGTTAGAATGGCTAAAATAAAGGGCTCAAATGATAGCGCATGCTGGCGAGGGTGTGGAGAAAGGGGTACCCTACTCCATTGCTGGTGGGAGTGCAGGCTTGTGCAACCACTATGGAGGTCTGTCTGGCGATATCTTAGAAATCTAGGAATAACCTTGCCTCAAGACCCAGCCATACCACTTCTGGGTATACACCCAAAGGACCTCTCAAGGAGACATAGGGAAGTCTCCTCATCTATGTTCATAGCAGCCTTATTTGTAATAGCTAGAAATTGGAAACAACCCAGATGTCCCTCAACTGAAGAATGGATTAAAAAATTGTGGTACATCTATACAATGGAATATTACTCAGCTATCAGAAACAATGAAATCATGCAATTTGCAACCAAATGGATGGATCTAGAGGAGCTCATCCTGAGTGAGCTAACCCAGTCTCAGAAGGATGCACATGGCATCTATTCACTTATAGTAGGATTTTAACTATATCGTACAGGATATCTGTACTACAACCAACACATCAAAAGGAACAAGGACATAATTTTTTTTTTATCTTTTTATTTTTCCTTCTTTTTTTCTTTTTTTCTCTTTCCTTTTCCCTTCTCTTTTTCCTCTCTTTTTTTGTTGATATTCTTTGTTTTTGTGGGTTTGTGTGTTTGTTGGTCTTTTTTTTTAGTATTCCCCCAGTAGCAATGAGACACCATTCACTGGCAGTACTGCCTCGTAGGTCCCCGGTGAATGAAGAGGCTCTTGGCCCTCATATGACACCCGATCTGTGGTGAGAGACTGTTAGGCAGGGACACCCCACCCCAGAGGAACAAGACGGAAGGGTCAGGGGGTAGAGCATGGGAGGGTGGGGCTAGGAAGTGGGGAAAGAGGACAATATGATAAGGATGTAACCTGAAGCAACAAACAAATAAATTTATCAACTAAAAAAAGAAAAGAAAAAAAAAGGGCAGGGGGCAGGGCTGAAACACTGTGAATGGAACAGAGGATACAGCCATTCGGCCTGGATTTGCAGACCTCCAGGTGTAGAGAAGACGTGGAGCTAAGGTAAAATTCAAGGGAATTGTGGTATTGGCCCATGCCTTTGACTTCAGCGGAAACGGGGGGGGGG
>CAJQZJ010004752.1:7579893-7590504 GCA_907164525.1 Lophiomys imhausi
GGGGGGAGGGGGCACCTTTAGAGTTGGTGGTCTTATGTACTCTGGAGTCATACGGAGCGGGGTGGTGAGGGTGCATACTCTTGGTCCCACCATTCAAGAAGAGTACACCCTTGATCCCAGCTCCCAACACACTGGAGACAGAAACAGGCAGATCCCGGAGCTCAGGGTCAGCCTGATGCAGGGCAAACTCTAAATAGAGAAAGACTTCGATCCAGGAGTGGTGGAACACATCTTTGATCCCTTCAGATGAGAAACACAGGTTCCTGTTCCCAATAATTAGAGTTCAGAGACACACACATGGGATTTGGAGGGACCTAGGTTTGGAGGCTACTTACAAAAGGCCTTCTCGATGCAGGCAGATTGTCCTTTGGGATCTCAAAATATATACACTAGAGCTGGTTTAGCTCCAAGGTGACAGGATGATTTCTTCTTTAACCCGGATTGAAAGATAACGCTTTGTATGTTGTCAGAAGGCCAAATTTGCTTCAGGAGAAGTACTACCTAGCCCCCCCAACCCCCCCCCCCAAAAAAAGAGGGCAATTGTCCTAGGGTTGGGATTGGGGCAGGGCTCTGTTCTTATCGTTCCAGGAGAATCGAAGTGTCCATTAGGGGAGCCTGGGGACGGCGGACAGCGGAATCCTCAGCAGAGAGCAGAATTAGGCACCAAGGAGGATGAGTGACCCAGTTGATTCTGCCTGGCAGACTTCCTCAATAGCTGTCTCCATCGGGGGCCTGCAACCACCACTGCAATCCAGTGTCGCTGGGAACGTTCAGCTCTACACAATGCCCCGGCCGGAACCTCAGTGAAGCCTGCAAGATCAGCTTCTGCCTACAAACCCCTTAGGTCATCTAAACAGCTGAGAACAGAAGGACTGAACATAAAAGGATTGTACTAACATTTTTAATCATTTTTCCCATTTGGGTTGGGGCCCCAAACAGGTCTACTACGACCCAAATCAGCAGGAAGTCACTTTAAGAGAGCGACGTCCCATGCCCAGAGGGTGGGGGAGGGTGTTTCTCCACCCTCCTTTTTGGTTATTTGAAGGTTAACTGAAAACTCTGTTATGTAGGGGAAGAGACTACAAGCTGATAAATGATCCTGTCTTAATGGGTTTTGGAGATTAGCCCCAGGGAATTCCTACTTTTCCTTCTCTGTATCCTTCTTCCTCTCCTATGTAGGAGTGCATGGGCTTGAGAAAAATGAGATATAGTCATAGCACAGGAAGGTCCAAGAAGAAGGGGCAGATTATTGAATATGCCCTTATACCTTTGTATATTGATACAAAATTAGTAGGTTATTTGGCTAAAGTGGTATTGACCATTGTTTATTGTGCAAAAATAAGATTGTATTGGATTACATAGGTATTGATCTTTGTATATTGATACAAAATTAAGATTATAGTTGGCCACAATGGTATTGACCATTGCATATGGACGTAATATTAAGATTATATTGGGCTACATAGGCATTGATCTTGGTATATTGATACATAATTAAGAGTATATTTAACCACAATTGAATAGATCTTTGTATATTGATACAAATTTAAAGATAATGCTTCCCAATGGTATCATACCTAGAGATACTTAAAAATAAAATGTGAAGCTCTGACCACTTGATACCAACCGTCTAAAACGGTCTAGGATAGTTAAAACATACTCCTAGTCATGCAAACATGTCTCTTTGTTAGCTACTATGACAGTCTATCACAGATATTCTTTAAACTACCCAGTAATCAAGTTGCTAAGAGACAAGCAACATTTGCTTATCTAAATACAAGAGATGGTTAGGGCATCTTCAAAAACCCCTAGAGATCTGCAGAATATGGCATTCAAAGATGTTATCTTAAATCAAGATTTTTTTTTGATATCGAGACATATCAGCGCCTGACAGCACCCCCTATTCTACTCCAAGTAGAAGATAAGCATCGAAGAACCTCCACTGTAAGATGGTTGATTTAGGGGCAAGCCTTTTTCTTGGCATGAAAAAACCCCTTGCACCAACTGCAGACAGACTGCTGTCCAAAAAGGACAAAACTTGGTAGCAGGGAAGTCGACAGCCTAACTCTGCCAAGACAGGGTAGGTAAGTCCTTCATAATCCCTGCTCTACAACAAATGTCTGTCAGAGAAACAGGACCCAAAGGCTGAAGATTGATGCTGGAATGTATGGAGAGAAAATGGGAACTGTCCAGGCAGTTACTGGTATGTTCTTTCTTAGTTTTGGAAGCTGCAGGCTCTGCACTTCCTATATAAGCAAATATATTTATCCCTCTCAGGTCTCTGAGGTGGTTGAAGAATAGACAGATAGAATCTTATAGTTAAATTTTGAACTGTTTAGGAATCAAGAGGGTGTTATAGATCTAAGAAGATACTCTTAAAAGTGTGTTGAAAGATAGTATGTATGTTGAGTCACATATAGACCTTTAAACTCATGGAGTTGGGTAGATAGTAGAATGTTAAAGTCAGGGGCCAAATAGGTATAAACTGAACATTGGGAAGGTATACTGGGCCAATTTAATCTCATAAATGTGGCATAATTATATCTATTGTTTTGTATAATACTTACTATTATAAGAGAAGGAACCAGCTGTTGGACTGAAAGGGGAAACCTCTGGAGGGAAGAGGGTGGAAGGGCGGGTTGGGAAGGGGGAATAGGGAGGGGTTTGTTACTGAGATGTAACTTGAAGAAAAAAAAAATAAAGTATTTATAAAAAAAAAAAAAACAACAAAACTAATTTTAGTACACCTAATATCTTGATTTATAGAATAAATTGACAACTGAATACAAAAAAAAAAAAAAAAGCAGCTGTTTATATGTGAGCAGTTTCTGCCTTTGGACTTGTGAAATCTAAACCTCACTAACAGTTGAGATTTGTTTTCTGAGTTTATCGCAGGTCCTGGACTCAGCACATTCATAATTTACAGGGATTCAAAGGATTCTTAATTTTTGGCTAAGCTAACTTTGAGGGATCACCTCATTCAGCACTTCATTAACCCTTTAAAATACTCCAAGGCTTCATGCTCCAAAGCTTCTGGTTCTTTGTTACTAACTGGTGCTTAAAACAACAAAAGCCCTATTTAAACTATAGGCAACTCAATAGGACTCTACAACTGAAACTCTTCACCACTCCTAATTGAATTATTGAAGTTATTTACATTGTATTTCATTTTAAAGACTTTATTGGGTATCAAAATATAACCCACAGTTTTTTTTTGTCCATTTGTTTTTTCATTTCTTTTTTTAAATTTATTTTTTATTTCTTCAAGTTATATCTCAATCACAATCCCCTCCCTACTACCCCCTTCAGTATCACCCTCCCATCCTCTTCCCCCTCAACCCCCCATCCTCTTCCCTTTTTTTTAAGTTTAAGGTATATCTCCCCCCCAACAGCTCCCCCTTTCAGTACAACAAATGGTTCTTTCTCTTATAACAATAAATACAATACAAAACAACAGAAATAAATAGGCCACAATTATGAGAGTTATATGGCTTAGCATACATTTCCAGTGTCCAGTCTGTATGTATTTGGCACCTGACTTTAACATTCTACTAACCATCTCCATGAGTTTAAAGTTCTGTATCTAACTCAGCTTTCATACTAACTTGCATCACAATTTTAAAAACATCTTCTTAGATCCAGAACCCCCTCTTGATTCCTAAACAACTCAAAATTTAACTATGAGACTCTAGCTATCTATTCTTCAACCACCTCAGAGACCTGAGAGGGATAAATATATCTGATTGCTTTGTTTTTTTAAGATGGCTCAGTAGTTACATACCTACAGTCATTCTTCACCTTCCACTCTGTGCCTTCCCCGCTTGGAGATCAATTATTTACTCTCTATCTCTGTATTTCCCTGTTCTGGACGATGTTTTTAAAAAATCCCTCCCCAAGCACCCAGGCCTGGTAACTACCATTCCTTACTATTAATATGAGGACCTGGTTGCTCTCAACCCTTGTAGTTATATGTCAGCATCTACATACTAAAGACAGAGTTATTTATCTCAGCCTTGGCAACATGGCTTTTTCCTGTGGCCATTTTTGTATTATAACTTTGTCTAAACAGTCTGTGTGCCTGTACCCACTGCAGCCATTGCAAAGCTCAGTGGCATTCCTGTTTCGGTGACAGCAATCTCCTAGTATTCTCACTTTGGTTGCTGTGAGATGCATCTAATTCTTCATTTTCTTCCTCTATTTTTTTCTTATTGCAAATACATTTTTTCATATAATATCTTCTAATTACAGTTTCCCCTCCTTCAATTGTTTCAAGATTCTTCCCATCTCCCATCTGAATCCACACTCTTCCTGTCTCTCAATAGAAAAAAACCAGGTATCTAAAAAATAATAAAATAGAGTAAAATGAGATTTTAAAAAATAAACGAACAAACTAGAATATAGCAAAATAAACAGACAAAAATGAGCCAATAAGACAAAGAACCTTCAAAGACACCACTAAGCTGATTCAGTGTTGGCAAACCAATGCTGGGCTTGGGGCCTGCCCATACTAAGAGTTGTTTGTATACCCAATGAGACTTTGCTAAAGAGAACTAGTTTTTCATTTGCAAGTTGGTATCAGCTGGAGACAGCTCTGGGTTAGAGACTTGGCCATGTGTCCTCCTCTGGCAGTGTTGGGAGCCCATCCAGCACAGACCTGAGCAGGTCCTGTGCATACTACCGCAGTCTCTGTGATTTCATATGTACATGGGCCATGCTGAGTTTAGAAGGCCTTGTTTCCTTGGTGACCTCCATCCCCTCTGGCTCTTATGATCTTTCTGCCTCCTCTTCCACAGGTTTCCCTAAGCCTCAAGGGAGGAATTTAATGGAGACATCCCATTTAGGACTGGGTGTTCCAAGGTCTCTCTCTGTATATTTTCTGGCTGTGGGTCTCTGTGTTTGTTCTGCAGAAGGAAGCTTCTCTGATGATGGCTGAGCAAGGCACTAATGTCATTAGGAGTCATTTTGTGACTACATTCCTTTATCAGAAAAGTAGTATTTGTTTTTCCCTAGGTCCCTGGTCTATTTGCTATCAGGTTCTTGACCACCAAAGCAGTGTCAGCATAGGTGGCATCTCATGCGATGGATTTTAAATCCAATCAGATATTGGTTGGCTACTCCCACAAGCTTATTCCATTATTGCACTCACAAATCTTACAAGCAGCTCATCATTGTAGACTAAACACTTAATAGTTGGATTGATGTTTAACTTTTTCCTTTGGTAGCATGCAGAGTACCTTCCAGTACCATGAACATTACTCCATAAGGGTGAAGGCTCTTGGCAGATACAAGCTCTATACATGTAGCATACAGTAAGTATATTAACAGACAAAAGAGCAAAATATTATGAAGGATACAAATGAAAAGCAGTTACTATATTGCAAGCACTAAGTGGCATGGCTGTGGAAAGACTAGAGCAATCATACATCCTAATAGATTTTTCTAGGAAATCATATGTTGTAATCACTCTAAGGGAAACAGACCAATAAGCTATTTATATCATTGCTTCCATGTACAGTAGCAGCAAATCACTGGACTACTGTTATTAGAACCTTGAAAGAGTTACATGGTCACTTACTCTCTGCCATTTAAAATAGACCCACTATTTTCTGAAGGGAAAAAGAGGAGCAGTGGATCTGGGGAAGAGTGGGGGTGAGGGGGAACTTGGAGAAGTAAAAGGATGGGGGCCAGAGATTGAGATGTATTGTATGAGGGGAGAATATTTTTAAAAATAAAATAAAATATACTGTCTTTCAAATTGCCTCTGATTGCTAACCTTTAACATCCTCTGTTTTCTATTCATGTCATGTGTTTTAAAACATGGTATTCCCTCAAAATTCCAAATTATTGCTAATGTTTTCCTAGTAAACATCTCCATTTATTTGGACATAGGGATGCTATGCTGATTTCACTACTACCTGAATTTTATTTGCCAATTTGATTGATTCAAACATTACTCTTCCATGTGTAAGTTAGAAAATAGTGTTATTATGACAAGCTAATTGCTAAGAGCCATTTAGGTAAGACAAGATTTTGTAAGAGCATATGAGTCCAAGAACCTAAAGTCTTGTGTTCTATTTTCTTATAAAGTGTCAGATTATAGAAACAAGAAAGCCGGTGTTGACTACAAGGTCATCAGAGCAAGAAAAGGAAACCAGATTCTTATCTTGCTCAGCTGCAATTTACTGAGTTCAATCAATTTCACCATCTTGCAGACATCTGTTTTTGAGAAAGAAAAAAAAAAAGAAATCAGCAGATTTCCTCATTTAGAAGATAAAAAAAAACTAAGCAAGTCTAAATGTTTAGTCTTTTCATTCATAAATGATACAAAATAGACAGGAATATCTCTGCCAGCTTCCACTCAGCAAATCACTCCAACTGGACTTTGTTAACATTGCTGCAAATGAACTCCTTGAAACATGTTGGTACCAGTATCAATCATGAAGACCCTGGAGGATTCTTCTGTTGCCCAGGACCCAGACAATGAGTGGAAATAGTGAGTCAGGTCCCAAGGAACCATAAAAGAGTAGCACTTAAACTGAATTATAATAACCAAAAAGTATCTACCAGTGCCACATTAAAGTCCTGAATGCCTGTGTTTGCATATAGGATCCATTCCTTCACAAGCCTGAAATGTGTAGCCATTATCTATTTACTGGAGACCCCCTCTCTCTAGTGCTATCTTTTGTACTTTCCAAGGAGTGCTGGACACAGCAATAGAGGCAAAGAGTGAATGTGGTGTGTGCAATACAGCATGATATCAGCCAGTTCAGCAGTGTGTGGCTTCATTTCCCATGGCATCTGGGTTCCTCTGTGCACTCCTTTCTGATGCCGCTTCCCGCCATGATCAGTCCACTCTACTATACATACTTTTTAAGTAATCAAAGGCAGAGATTCATCCTACTTTCTATTTATAGTACCTTACATGTGTTCCATTTGTAAAAATACTATTAAATTTGGTATCTAAAAGGATTAAACTTTCTGTCTTCAACTCTTCCAGTGTAGGTACATTTTTATTTTTCAGGCAATTTCACACTCAACATTGTCCTTTGTCCCATAATTCCTAATTCCTACAAGATTTGTACAATATTACAAAACTTTAACACCAGGGTATTCAATACCAACATTATAAATATCATTCAGCAAAGTTCATTCTACTACTATAAGGTAAGTTGGAATTATTTGAATCAAACCATGAAATTAGTTAAGGAAAGATTAAAATTTTTCTAATTTCCTCATTAAGAATGACAGCCATTCTTAAAACTACGATGCTATGCTAGAGATGTAGCTCATTTGTATTTGTTGAATGTTTGCCTTGTGCACACAAAGCCCTGTGTTCACTGGATCTTCAGCACTGCCTAACCTTACTGTGGTAGTATAAACCTGGAATCTTAGCCCCCAGGAGGTAGAGGAAGGAATATCATAAGTTCAAATCATTGTCAGATACACAATATGTTCAAAGGCAAACTTCTCCACATGAGACCCTGTCTCTAAATAGATACACACATGAATTAGTATTTTGAGAGAAAAGAAGCCATTCTTTATGATGACATGAGAGCAAATGCACCTACACATTAAAGCCCATAATATACGCTGTACCCACAGTGAGCACTGATGTCAGCTATGTACTTTGGATACAATAATACATCAACACAGATATATTGGTTGTAGTAAATATATAACACTAATGAGGAGTGATGATGGTGGTAGAGTTCAGGCAGGGAAGGATATTGTAACTTTTTCTCCTTTTATTAGATTTCACTGTGAGTCTAACACTGCTCTGAAAAAAATAAGACCATTGCTCAACAAATAGAAAACACTAAGACTACATTAAGTTTTACTTTTCTTGAGACTCAAACATGGTTATTCAAGGACAATTTCATGAGATAGTTTCTGCCAGTGTAATGGCTCTTTTCTTCTGTTGGTTTTGGTAAAATCTCTATCACAAGCAAACTGATTGATTAGTGAAGCTACTTGGTTTTTCTATTTTTGATGAATTTTATAAAGAAAGACCTGACAGCAGCTGTATATGAGCTTGACAGAAACCTCCAAGGTCCTGTCTGCATCCCTCAGACATTTCTGATACACCTGGATCAAATCTGTGTGGCTTTGAAATACATTGACTTTGTACAGGCTGACAGGAGCCTTTAAAAGAGTGGTTTCAATTGCCAGTTTTGAATTGGGAACTTCAGAATAACCCCCCCCCCATTTTTCCAGAACTTATTTTTGTATTTGAGCTTAACAAAGTCATTATAATTCCTTGCCAGTAGTTGAACTTAAACAATTCTACTGTGGTACAATATGTTGGGAGTATTAAATAGTTCCTGAATACCTAAGAGGTAAATATTTTTTTCTTGGAACACAACTTCTTCATGTGGTGCCAAGAGGACACACACACACACACACACACACACACACCCATATATATAGAAAACTATTTTTGCACAACTGTCTGTGCCATCAGAAAAAATGTAAATTAAAATTACTTTGAGATTCATCTTATCACAGTAAGTTTGGCTATTATGAAAAAAGATAAGCCGGGCGGTGGTGGCGCACGCCTTTAATCCCAGCACTTGGGAGGCAGAGGCAGGCGGATCTTTGTGAGTTCGAGGCCAGCCTGGTCTACAAAGCGAGACCAGGACAGCCAGAGATATTCAGAGAAACCCTGTCTCGAAAAACCAAAAAAAAAAAAAAAAAAAAAAGATATAGAAAAAAAACTGGAAAAGATGTGGGGGAAAGAGGACTTCTTATTGGTGGGATAATAAACTGGTACACTCAATATAAAAGTCAGTACAGAAGTTAAAAAATAAATTAAAAAATAAAATAGAACTGCCATAAGATACAGATATCTCACTCCTAGCTTCATACCCAAAGGACACCACAGAGATTCTTGTACATCCATGTATTGATGCCCTATTCAAAATAACTAAGAAACAGAAGCAGCCGAGATGACCAACAACAAGGTGAGTGGATCAAGAAATTACACATATACACAATGGAACTTTATTCAGTCAAGAAGAAAAATAAAACCATGACATGTAAAGAAAAATGGTCAGAACTGAAAATCAGTGGTAAGCAAAGTGCACAGACTCAGAAAGACAAAGAATGGATGTTTTCTATAATGTATTGAGTGTGTGTATGCATGTGGCAAAGGCAGGGTGAGGAAGCTAGAAAAGAATGAGATCTCAGTGTGGGGACAGAAAAAAAACCCAATAGAATGTATTTGTCATAAAAGCAGAAACAAGGCTATTGGGAGAGGAAAGGGACATGTGGGGAAAAGCATGGAATGAAAGGAAGGGGGGAAAAGGAGGAACAATCTATGAATATGACATAAGACCTATTATTTTTATATTATCTTAGCAAAATTAACCAAACAAAAACACATTTTCATATCTAGAAAAGAATATGGCTCCTCAAAATGCTAAAAAAATCTAACATATCCAAAACATATCTGATACCATAACCACAAAGGAACAATTCTTCCAAAACCATTCTTTAGAAATTGCCAGTATATTGGAATAATAAGCAATCGTGGTTCATTAAAACTAACCCCTAAAATACATTTCTCAAGAATTACTTGCCCACTGTTATCTACAGGGCTGAGAGGTTACCAATAAACAAATATGAGATACAGTGTAGATTTTAACAGGAAAGTAAGTTTGAGCTGGACCACAGGAAGTAAACAAACTCATATCTTTACGTCATCTCTCACAGCTCTATTGGTTTTGTTTAGGTCACTTTCAAAGTGGCCAGCTCATCTCATTACTTCTCTTTCTTAAATGAATCATGTTATCCTTCAAACATCAGATGATACCAGTGCACTAAATAGTCATTTATACCATAGTGAATTTTGTAATATTATAAATATTTACTGCAGGCATTATGTATCATACTGATATTAAAAAAGGACAAAAAAATTAACTTTCTCCTCCCTTTTTCTGAGTCAACTTTACCTAATTCCACAAGAAACCACTCTGAAAGGTTACCATCTATTCATAGGCAAAATTCATTATACTCAAAGATAAATTAGCCATCCTATAAAATGCCATAACACACATCCCATATAAATCCTGTAAGATCTTATATTGCATTAATAATACTGCTCCGATAAGTGACTTATCTATGACTCATGATATTTGTAATGTAATCATCTCAATGAAAGCTAGACTTTGCCTCTCTATAGACATTGCCAAAAATTCAATTATTATCTCCTAATTAGTACAAATGATTGATTTATCCAAACAAATTCTGAGTTTACCTTGAATTTTTCCTTGGATACTATGTTTTTAAAGATTGGTATTTTTATGTATTACAAAAGGTCTGTGTAAATCACATTTTTAATCACAGGTTTGCTTTAATTTTACCATGCTCTCTTCTTAACTATTGACATACAATTACAATTTGACACATTACTTATATTCTAATTAATAAACTAACATAAAACATGGAGTGCTCCTTAAGGTCATCTTATGTGTCACCGCTAGAGTATTTTATACAAACCTTGGAAAATTCTAACAAGAATGTTCCCTGTGATAGAAACAATGGGTAAGAGTCCAGACAACACAGGATGAAGACAGCCTCTCATGTTCCCTTCATAGAAACAACGGGTAAGAG
>CAJQZJ010004752.1:7590514-7608732 GCA_907164525.1 Lophiomys imhausi
GTCCAGACAACACAGGATGAAGACAGCCTCTCATGTTCCCTGTCATAGAAACAATGGGTAAGAGTCCAGACAACACAGGATGCAGACAGCCTCTCATGTTTCCTTCTAGCCAGATAGATGCAGAGTAATCACACAAAAAGTGTTAACCTTATGCTGCGTACTGCGGGTAGCCATGGTGGGGAACTCTTAAAATATTTGAGGAATACTAACCTTCCCTTCCTGGGGGAAGGGAAACCTTAATTGGAGTGTATTGTATGAAAAAGAAATCTGTTTTTAATTTGTTTAAAAAGGAAAAAATATTGTGATAAAATGATTTTATAGTCAAGAACTACCTAAAGCATAGAGGTGGCTACAACTCTAATGTTGAATTTCTACACAATACAGAAAAATATAGCAAATGTAACATTGAGAAGAACATAGAGTTTTCAGGAAGAAGCAAGGATTCCCTCAAACTAAAGGCTGATGCTGATGCTGATACTGCTCCAGACATGTGGTGTGTGCCCGTGTATGTGCATGTTTGTGTGCATGCGCGCGCGCCCAAAAGAGAGAGAGAGAGAGAGAGAGAGGGAGAGAGAGAGAGAGAGAGAGAGAGAGAGCACGGATATGTGTAATTTTCTTCGTGCCTTCCTAATCAAATGACTTGTTCTCATTCGGTTGGGTTTCAACCACAAGACATCACCGTGCACTTATTTTTTTTTTTTCTGCAAGATACACGTCACAACACACCAAGAAAGGAGGAACTTCCAGGGCTTGTGGTAACATCACTTGATAAACAGACTCCCCGAACAGCAAGGGCCTGTCTGCCTACGCTATATAAAGCAGCAGTCGTGGACTAACAGGCACTCACTGCGAGAAGACCATGAGAGCTGCAGCTATCTCCATGCCAAGGCTGGACAAAATGCCAGGAATGTTCGTCTCTGCTAGCCCAAAGGATCTGAAAGAACCTAGCCATTCAACTCTAGACGACAAAACACAGAAAAGGAGGCCAAAGACCTTGTAAGTTCCCTCGGTGTGGTGTGTCTCTCAGATTATCTTTTATGGCCAAGGAGTATAAATGAATAGGACTGAATGAAGGGATTTAGCTTACCGAGAGCAGAGCAATTATCTGTTGTGACTTGTAAGTGAGATTCAGTTTTATTTAAAAATAAGTCATGTTACAGGAAAGTGGGTGGGATTCTTTCTGAATTTGGACTCATAAAAATTAGCTCTATTTTAAAATAACAAAATATTGTGTCAGATATTTTTATTATTGCCTTCTTCCTCAGACATGTTTGCTTTGTGTTCTTTTTTTTCATAAATAAAATGAACTCTTCTAGAGAACTATGAATTTTTCCTATCTTTTGTAGTGGAATGGACGTGAAAGCATACCTGAGATCGATGATCCCACATCTGGAATCTGGAATGAAATCACCCAAATCCAAAGACCTGTATGTACAGAATGTATTGAGAAGTTATAACTGTATAAGCATACAAGAAGTTACCTGTTATCTTTGCAAGATACTGCCTACTGCATCTGGGCTTGGTAGTTTAGTCATACAATCCCAGCACTTGGGAGGCTGAGACAAAGTAATGGGCAGGGGACTAATGTAACCTTTTTCTTAAAAAAAAAAAAAGGAATACAAAATATACTGCATGTAATGGGTAATGGGTTTCATTTCTTTTAGGTAACATGACTAACAAGATTAGGCCACATTAGAGCCAGTGGATATTAATTATAAATATGTCCACATCAATTTTCTGTTCATGTTTGTATTATTCTATTTTACCTAGTTAGATAATTTTAACTGTCTTGTTTTTTAATAACTATGCCAATTAAAGGGAATTTTATGCATAAAATAAATAATAGAAGCCATAAGAAAGAATCTTAGTTATAAAATGTAACAGCCATTGTTATTTAATTTGGGACTTCATAAACTAGATAATTAATTTATGTCATTTTTGTTAACTGCAGACTTTCTGCTGAGGAAGTAATACAGTGGTCCCAATCTCTGGAAAAACTTCTTGCCACCCACAGTAAGTATTCACTAACTATCCATTGTTTTGCGGTCAGTTTGATGATTTAATAGATTGGATGTTTGATCAAAGTATATTACCAAAACAACAAAAGAGAACATGAAAAAAGTAGTATTTTAGTTTTTCTGTGGTCATTAATAATTTCATCACAGTGTGACTCTGTGATATAGCACTAGATTTTTATCAGTGTTCTTTAGACAAATCTGCCAAGACAACTACATATTTTCTTTGATTCAAGAACACAACTAAAATCACGCTGGGTTGCTGGAGAGATGGCAATTTGGCTAACAGTGCCTGCTGCTCTTATAGATGATTCTTTCCCTGCACTCTCAGGACTGGTCTCACAGCCATCCATCTGTAACTCCGATGCCCTCTTCTGGCCTCTGTGGGCACCTGCCCACACATACTCCTACATGGAGAGGGGACACACACATGCACATAAAGAAAATAAGCCTTCAAAAATAAAAACAAATAAAAATATGCTACAGTTTCAAAAGCCAAGCAAATATCACATCATATGAATTACTATTTTTGAAATGTACTTTGTATTGTTGGATGCAAAGAGTAGGATTCATTTGCTTATTTAGTAGTCTGTCATTCACATGCCTATTAACTCTCATTTGTCCACCTATGTGGAAGGCACGTTAAAGGCATCAAGGGTTTTAATGTAAAGACATAGTATATTGCTGCCTTAAAGGTCATAATATTGCTTAGGATACAGCAAGTATGCAGCATGATACATATTTTAATATAAGTAAGCACATTAGAGGCTTGTGGGGGGTTTCTGATGGAAGAAAGAAAAGAGTGAAAGCAGTTCACTTCCCCATCATGGGACTGCAACACTATTGGGATTAGATCTTATTCAGAAGTGCAGACAATCAGCGTGGTCTCAAGAGTAAATTTACCCTCTTCTCCACAAAAAAAAAAGACACTAAGAAATTTACATGGAGGGATCTGGGAAATTCAGCATAGCTTGAACATGTGTTTACAGAACTCAATCTACAATTTAGCTGAGTAAAAGGCATATAGTCTCGACCACATTAGCAAATGTAATCAATGTACAAGGCATACAGGTGACAAATTGACCTAACATTATCTGACTACCATGGTTTGGCCAAGGAAATTATATTTTTAATTATCAACATGATGTTAATACTCTCAGTCATTAACATTCCCTTACAAAAATTACTCCACATTTTTGCTCAGATTCTGGTGCCTATAAGTAATGTTGTTCTATAATCAGCAGATCTCAATTTCACTCTAAATATGGGAGGAAGCAAAACACATTTATGAGAACATATAAAACAGTATGTGACTGAGGACAAGTTTATCTGGTGACAAATTACTCTTCCATATATTACAGAGTCTCTAAGCCTGCCTCTCTACAAATTAGGGCACTGCCGATTCAGCAGTAATCTTGTACCTTTGTGCATATAGGAATATGCTTATAAATTTCTTTTACAACATATCCATTTACTGACTCAACTAATTTTCTCAATTCTTTGCTTTTTAGCTGGTCAAAATGTCTTTGGAAAATTTCTAAAGTCTGAGTTCAGTGAAGAGAATATTGAATTCTGGTTGGCTTGTGAAGACTATAAGAATACAGAGTCTGATCTTTTGCGTAGCAAAGCAGAGAATATATACAAAGCATTTGTGCATTCAGATGCTGTGAAACAAGTGAGTCTTAAAGTCATTGTCATTAGCAACAGTGTGTATAAATTTTGCCTACATACAGAAAAAGCATCCAGTGCACAGGTTAGATTGAAATCCATGGTATCATGATTTTGCTTACATATGGATATATCCATTTGTCCATTCAGTGCATTGGAACATTCCCTGTATTTGTAAAGATATCAGTACAGAGACTAAAAATATTTTTCAAAACTGTCCAATCTGATGGGGTGGAGAAGGGAATGCAGTATCCCAGCCCAGATGTGTATGCTAAGGAACTCTTAGTGAGCTATTTTAACTCAGAAAAGGATAAAATGCAGACTACTATAATACCCAATCAAAGCAGCAAAAATATGTGCAGCTACTTAGCAGTGTTGATCTTCCAGGAAAATATTCCCATTCAGTAAACTTAAAATATCTATGACACTCTACTGTGATATATGGATTACTTTCTGCAATATTTAAATTTTAATGTCTATTTTTCTTTCTACCAATTACATCATAAATAGATGCAGAAAGAAAAATCTCTTTTTATTGCATTTCTTTGTAGCCCATAACCCTAGTATAGGAATGGCTTAGAATAGAAATTAAAGACTTTTTTGAACTGATTTAAATAAGAATATAAAACCATTTTCTTAAGGTGATTTTACAGCACTAATAGCATAATAAAATTTATCATAAACAGCAAGTACACATTAATTAAGCAATAATTCTTTTCAGATCAACATTGACTTTCGTACTCGAGAATCTACAGCCAAGAAGATTAAAGTGCCCACTCCTACATCTTTTGATGAAGCACAAAAAGTCATATATACACTTATGGAAAAGGATTCTTATCCCAGGTTCCTCAAATCAAATATTTACTTAAATCTTCTAAATGACCTTCAGGCCAATAGTTTAAAGTGAGTGGTTCCTGGCTGACAGGAATAAAAAGATGATACCAAGGACAGAAGGAATGTGCCAGTGAGACTGCCTGAGAGATCAACCTGGCCTGCCCTGGGGACTCAGCAGGCCCAGTGGAAGTACAGATGACTCACAATGGATCAACATGGAAGTTTTCCATGTAGAGACTTGAGAAAGCATCAGCAAGAATATGGAAAGAAAAATGGAAGGAGACGCTGTCGAACTGCCATGAAATGCAGTGAGACTCTCTTAGAATACCTCCCAGAACTGGGAAGGTGCTGACTTTGGCAACACAGAAACTGTGAATAATTTGTCTGAGACTGATTACAATGTGCTATAAGCTTCAAGCCCAGCAGACATGTTTACTCCATGCTGTTATCTAGATTGTGTTGAGCTCTTGTAATCTCATTTCTGTGGATGGCCAATCCAAAAGTATGTGTTGCAAACAACAGTTTCTATTAGCGACATGAGGAATTTTATTTGTTTATTTAATTGTATTTGTCTTGGAGTTTAGGAAGAAAATTATATATTTAACCTAAGCTATTTTTCTTAAAACTAAGAAGTCATAATCCATTTGTAAATTAAATTACCAGTGTGTCAATAATAAATGCAGGCTTTATATTAAAATAGAGAGAGAAATGTCTTCTATTTTATTGCTACTTGATGCTGGCATTTTTTTTACTATGATTCCTAAAATTTTGAATGAGGATAATATACATGCTAAAGTGGATGATGGAAAGCTCATGAGGAATCAACCCTACACAAGGAACTACAGGCACCTAAGGAATGCTAAGACTGGGAGATGTAGTTTATCCAGGGAAGAGCATGGCAACTGGTTATCCAATACTAAATGATCAGCCCTAAGAGCATACATACAAGTAGCATTATATAGACTGAGCAGGTTTCATTGACATAAACTTAGGAATGTATATATATATGTGTGTGTAACAACAATTAATTTTAAAAAGAGGTCATTAATTTGATATAGAACAAGGGGAATATATCAGAGAGTTTTGAGGGAGGGAAGGATAAAATACTTATATTATAATCTCAAAAAATAATAGAAATTTAAAAAATTAAAGCAAGGGACCTGTACTTTCTATTGTCTATTCAGTATATACTGTTATAATCCAGTTAATACTAGATTTTCTTTATTTTATTGGGTAAAATACATCTATTTGCTTTCTGCTCTATGAACTCTTTAATTCAAATTTAAAACTGATGAGAAATGATGGCATCTTTGAAAGGGGAAGGAAAAATTATTTCAGACTAGGGTGTATTTTCTCATGTAATGCTATGAAAACTAAAGCTCATAAAGATTAAATTTCACAGTTAAGTAACTCTCAAAATTACCTTGAATGCTAAAACACAATCATATATTTGGCCCCATCCCCAGCTAACTGAAACGGAATCTACAACTGCTATAGTATGGGGATCTGTATTTTAAAGGAAGTCTCAAGTATTTCTGAAGATAATTTGATTGCCTGAGGCTGGGAACCTTGGGGTTAAGGAGCAATCTTGGTGCTAGCAGTTGATCACAACAGTTCTGACCACAGTGTCTGCTCACCTTCTGTTGTGCAACACTGCCACCCAGTGATTAGAGGTGTTCCCAGAGCCACTGAAGTCTGCTGCAATGGTCTAAGTGTCCACCCCCTAAGTAGGAAATTCAGATCCTTCTGAAAGGAAGGCACCTACAGAGCCCAGGGGAAGGGGAAATGGACCAGCTATTCCTGGAACCTGTGCAGCCATATAGTCACATACACCTGGGCTATATATCATTTTTCGACAGTTAGTCATCCATAGCCCATAATGAATTAATGTGCATTTTCTCACTGTAAGCTTCCAGGTACTACCAGGTACCAGCAGTGGGAAGGAATAACATGTATATCAGGTTTTGAAAGATTTTAAGTTTCCTTTGGACTGAATTCAAATTAGTTCTACTTTAGGCTGTGTTCCATTCTCTTGCTGGGTAAGAAAAACTTGGAAAATAGACATTATTCATCATCTCCAGTCATCTCTTTCCGTTTACTCTACCAACACCAAATTTTACTCATCCTCTGTCTACTGTCTGAGATTGACATAGCTCATCTCATTTTAAAATTTAAAATATTTTTCTTTTTCATTTATTTTTTGAAGATTTCACATATGAATACAGTATTTACATCACTCCTCCCTCAAATTCCTTGTGTCCACTCTTTCTCAAATTCATAGCATTTTATGTTCTTCATACTATAGACTCTCATTGCTTTCCAATTAACAGAATTCTTACTATTTACAGTCTATTATCTCTTACCTTCTAAACACACACACACACACATCACCTTCTAAAGCATAGACTTATATGTATCGTTTCCTATGACATCAGATGATGCTCAAGGATTTAAATCCCTCCCATGGTGACCTTCACTGTATAACTTCCATTATCCTCTCCTGTATACTTCCTATCTTAATATCACACCGGCTTATCCACCTCATTTTGTACAAATCTGTACATGGCTAAAAACTCACTTTGCTATCCTTGTTAATCTCAACTCTTACCTAATATACCTTTTTCTTCACTCTGCACAGCCTAATCGATTCTTCAAGGTTCAGATTGAATAACTTTTCCAGAAAGCCATTCTATGATACTATATACTCTGAAGCAGTTATCTTCAGATCTGATGAATATGAACTACAGGCAATATAAACACAGGATCTCTGCTCCTACTTTAAGTGTTTCTGTCACATTAAATAGAATCCAGACCCTTAAGAGTGAGCAGTACAACAATCCAACACACACACACACACACATACACACACACACACACACACACACACGTCATGAAAGGAATACTGCTGGTCTTTGTCTGAATAGGTTGTCAAGTTAAAGAACTACTCAAATTTGGAAAGATGTCAAAACAAATATCAAGCACACCACTTCATTATAGAGATAAACATCATCCTGGATGCACAGATTCCAGGTAATATGAAAAGCAAGATATGCTCTACTAAAGTATGTGATAAAGTGTGAGAAGAGATAATTTGGATTCATTCCAGTGGAAACTCAAAAATAGTGCATTTAATCTACATATTGTTTCTTACCACTACTCCTATCTCACACTGACATCTTTTTCTTGTGGTGTGACTGCTTCATAAGATCATGGCAGGAATGTGTAGTGCTTGTAACATCTACTATTTAAAAAAAATCTGTTCTAATTGCTCAGTGTTGGGTGGATCTTCAGCTTAAGACTGTGCTGTATTATGATATTAAATTAGAAACACTGAACGAAATACATGGGTAAAATTTGCTTTCCTCAACTTTGTTTTATTATTCTTTCAATATGCTTATCCTCCAAAGCTAGAGATTTATGAAGACAAATATGTGGGTAATCAAATAGCCAAGAACGCCTAATTTAAAAGTACATATTTAATCATTTTGTTCATATGAGATAAATTAATGTTCAAATTTCCTTTGTTTCTGTAGGCAAATATGGGCTATATATTTCAGTGAGAAATCTTTTTTAATATTCATTTATTACTTCAGGTTACATCTCCATCACAGTATCCTCTTTTCACCCCTCCCAGTCCTAACTCTCCACCTTCTACCCCCTATCCCTTCCATCCCACTCCTCTGGAGTGGAGTGTCCCTACATAACAGTCCCCTGCCCCAGCTCAGAAGTCATATGAGGGCCAAGAGCCTCCTTATACACTGGGGGCCTACAAGGCAGCACCACTAGGGCAAAGGAAATCTTTAATAATATATTATTGAAAATAATTATAGCTGGGCATGGTGACACATGCCTTCAAACACTCAGGAGGCAGAGACAGGTATATCTCTGTGAGTTCAAGGCCAGCCTGATCTACAAAGAGAGTTCCAGTATATCCAGGGCTGTTACACATAGAAACCCTTTCTCCAAAAACCAAAACAAACAAACAAGCAGACAACAACAAAGAAAATAATTATAAAATAGAATCAAATATTTTAAATGCCATAAATATAAATTACTATACAAAATTATAACATTTCTTCAAATTTGATTGAACTGTTTCTGTGGAGTAAGAGTTATTAATCAACTAAAAATAATTCCATCCTTTTTGTTGAATACCTTTAAGGCTGGAAATATATTATACAAATGGAAAAAATGTGTCATTCTCCTTACATAACCTTAACAAAACTGTCTTACAAATTAAGACAGTGATAAATACAGAACTTTCTGTGCAGAATGTTCCTGTACACTCAATATGTGACTAGATATTCACAGTAGTAGCTCCTTAACTTAAAATTATGAACAGAACCAAAGGAAAAAGAGAAATCAGGAAATAATCCCATTCATGGTAGCCTCAAAAAAGGAATGGAATAAATCTAACCAAGGAATGGAAATATTGTATAGTGGAAACTACTGGGTGTAGGAGTGACTGAAAACAGCAGATGGCAGGGGTCACAGACTGATAGAAGTAATATTGTGAAAATGGTCATTCTACCAAAAACAATCTATAGATTCAACACAATCCTCATCAAAATTCCAACACAATTATTCGTAGAAATTAAAAAAATAGTTAATATAGAAACTCTTGGCCCTCATATGACTGCTGAACTGGGGCAGGGGACTTTTATGTAGGAGTGGGATGGAAGGGTTAGGGGGTAGAGGGTGGGAGGGCAGGACTGGGAAGGGTCGAAAGAGGACACTATGATGGAGATGAAACCTGAAGCAATAAATAAATAAATTAAAAAAATAAAGTGATGACATTTTTTTATTTTCTAGCTAAAAATTTTTAATTTTTTAAAATTTATTCGTTACATCTCAATTGCAATACCCTTCCTACTCTCCTGTCCAATCACACCCTCCCACCCTCTTCTGCCTCAACCCACCCATCCCCTTCCTTTTTTTTTAAGTTTAAGGTATATCTTTTTTCCCCCAACAGCTTCCCCTTTCAGTACAACAAATGGCTCTTTCTCTTATAAAAATAAATACAACACAAAACAACAGAAATAATTAGGCCACAATTATGAGAGTTATATGGCTTAGCATACAATCCCAATGTCCAGTCTATATGTATTTGGCACCTGACTTTAACATTCTACTATCTACCCATCTCCATGAGTTTAAAGTTCTATATCCAACTCAGCTTTCATCCTAACTTTCATCACAATTTTAAAAATATCTTCTTAGAACCAGAACACCCTCTTGATTCCTAAACAACTCAAAATTTAACTATGAGACTCTAGCTATCTATTCTTCAACCACCTCAGAGACCTGAGAGGGATAAATATATCTGATTATATAGGAAGTGCAGGGCCTGCAGCTTCCAAAACTAAGAAATGACATACCAGTGGCTGCCTGGACAGTTCCCATTTTTTCTCCATATATTACAGCATCAATCTTCAGCCGTTTGGCCCCGTTCTCTGACAGACATTGATTGTAGAGCAGGAATTATGAAGGACTTGCCTACCCTGTCTTGGCAGAGCTAGGCTGTCGACTTACCTGCTTCCAAGTTTTGTCCTTTTTGGACAGCATTCTGTCTACAGTTGAAGCAAGGGGTTTTTCTTGCCAAGAGATAGGCTTGCCACTAATTCAATCATCTCCCACTGGAGATTCTTCAATGCTCATCTTCTACTTGGAGTAGAATAGGGGGTGCAAAGTGGTGACATATTAACTAGAAAAAAAAGAAACACAAAATTCTCAAGATAACAAAAAAAATCCTTGAGAATTAAATCTGCTGGAAATATCTCAACTATACTACAGAGCTATAGTAGTAAAAACAACATGGATCTGGTATAAAAACAGACACACTAATCAATGAAAAAAAAATGAGTACCCATACATAAGTCCATACAACATGGATCTGGTATAAAAACAGACACACTAACCAACGAAAAAAAAAATGAGTACCCATACATAAGTCCATACTACTATAGATGCCTGCAATTTTTCAAAGAGGTTAACAATAAATATTGTAGAAAAAAGACAGCACCTTCAACAAATAGTGCTCGTCAGACTCTGTGTTCTTATACAGAGATACTTATTCATCTATATTCAATGCTGTTCTATTCACAACAGTTAATAAATGGTAACACCCTAAATGTTCATCAAATTATGAATGGATAGTGAAAATGTAGAATATTTGCACAATATTATTCAGCTGTTAAGAAAATATAAGTTATGAAATTCATAGGTAGATGGATGGGGCTAGAAACAATTAGTTTGAGTAAGGTAACCCAGACCCAGAAAGAAAAACATCACATTGTTTTCCTCATTTTTGAATGCTAGATTTGAATCTTTAGTTGTATAGGTTTCATTTAGAATACTAATAACATCTGGAAACTAACAAGGGACATGAAGGGGACAGTTAAAGGAAGTGGTATAGAACTCAATGGTAAAACGAGGAAAGGGAGAATAATGGAACATGAAAGTGAACAGGTTGAGGAATGGGAGGGTAAGGTAGAAGAGGAAATATGGGGAGTGACAAGTAACAGTAAAGATCTTTTAGGAATGTCATGTGGAAACCTACCACTATAAAAGCTGTCTGAATACTGAGCTTAAATGGAGCTTCCTCATAATGAAGCAATAATGCTCCTACTAGACACTACAGCCAAAACAATAATCCAAGTGCTGGGGCTGGAAAAATAATTCAGCAGTTAGGAATACTGTCTGCTCTCCCAGAGAGCCTGAAATCAATTTCCAGCACCTACATGATAACCCAAAACCATCCGTAACTCCAATTCTAGGGATCCAATGCCCTCTTCTGGCCTATTCAGGCACCAAGTATGCATTTTGTACACAGACATACACGCTTTTTGTTTTTGTTTTTGAAAGATTAGTATCTTTCAAAAACATTTTTTTGAAGACTAGTATCAGGAATAGGTTATCTCTTTTGGAGTTGTTGGTCATTGCAGTCTCATAAACCCCTAAATATCATAGGAAACTGTTCTTACTTACCCTTCAGAGCTTGAAGTAAGACCCTTCTTCTAAAGATACCATAATCTTGAATCACAGATAAATCAAATTGCTACTGACCTGAAGTTTCATTCCTACTGGCTAGTTTTACAGTGTTAGACTATGTTGTGTATGCTATCAGAGGAGAAAAGTAATCATAAATGTTACTGAGCTGAGAACCCTGCCAGTTATGACAACCAACTTGGCAAGATATGCCCTCTGGTGTTATAGAAGCACAAATGTTAAAGGTGTAACAATCAATTTCTGGTTAGATTTTAGGCCCACTCTACAAGAAGGCACGTTGATTGAGGTAAAAACCTGTGGCTAGATAGGTCATAGGCTCGGGGGAAGAATCTGCTGTTATTTTTCTGTAAAATAGCCACAGTTTTAAACCAACTCCTAATGACTCAACTCTCAACAGAGAAGCTTTTTTTTATTCAGTAAATGCTTAACACAAGTGGTCATGGTCCAGAGGATAAGAGACTGCTCAACTCTAAATGGGTCATCTATAACATATGCCCTCACCAAAAGGCTCAAGGATCATTGTGGAAAAGGGGACAGAAAGAATGTATGAGTCGGAGGTGGTAGCTGACTGTAAAAAAACAAACAAACAATATTTTCCAGATACAGCAGTTATGACAACATGCACAAGACCTGAGCAAGTTGAAGCCAGACAAAATCCCAGGAGAGGTAGACAGGAAGTCTCACTTCAAACTGAGGAGTTATTAACAAATGATACCTGCTGAGAGATGGACAGTCAGTTTTCTTTAACAGTGTGGCCTCTTAAAGACAACTATGCCAACAGATAAGAGCAACCATGCCCTATGCTCCAGCGGACAGTCACAAACCCAAGAGTATATTTGCAGCATGAGTTGGAAATCATAGGTGACTTTTTGTTTGTTGATTGGTTGGGTTTTCTTTGTTTTAAAAAGACACAAATTTGGGTGGATGGAAAAGAGGGAAAGAAGTGGGTCTGGTAGGAGTTTGGAGAGAAGGCTGGTTATAATAAGAATAGATTGAACCTTTTAAAAATATTTTGAAGGAGGGAAGAATAACAGGAAAAAGAATGTGCTAAGCATCTTGTGTTTAAATTACTATATATCTTCTTTGATAGCTTGAATAGATTTCACCTACTTAAGTTGAATTATTAAATGAAATGGGATTTTACTATACTTTACAGTTGTATATACATATTTACTTTTAATTCTCTATCACTGGAGGTAGACTATGCTAGGAATTTGAATCTAAGTCCACAAGAACACAAGCTTAAAAGCTTATAGAGACCATGTCTTAACTTAGATTCTTACTATTTAGGGAAGACCTATGTTGCAACCCAGATGACTCAGAAAAGAGTCAGGCTTGAAAGAGTGGGGACTTGATCTGCTTAAGCATGATAATCCCTATTCTATTTTTGTTCATTCTTTTATGTGTTATTTATTTAATTTAGAAAAACTATATTGGCTATAAAGCACTTCAAAATTTATGTACACATCTTTCCTTTCTCCAGTCAAAAATAGGTAGTGACGGGTATCTAGGATTCACCCTCCTGAATATGATAGCTTCATGTATATCAGGGCCTTTTCCAAATGGACATTTCACTATAGAACCCAAGGGGAAGTGTACAACTTCTATACTTCTCAAACAGAAGTCTTAAAAACTTATTTAACTCTAAAATTTAAAAAATATTAAAATAGCCAGGCATGGTGGCACACACCTTTAATCCCAGCACTTGGGAGGCAGAGGAAGGCAGATCTCCATAAGTTCAAGACTACCCTGGTCTACAAAGAGAGTTCCAGAACAACCATGGCTGTTACACAGAGAAACAGTGTCTCAAAAACAAAACCAAAAAAATAAAATAACAAAACAATAGAAATTAGATTTACATATGGGCAAACAAACTTCCTTCTAGTCTTTGTTTAATCAATATTTTACTTAGATGGTATGAGTTGGCTGATCCCGACAATGCTCTTTGAAGAGGCTCAGTTTGTAAAATAAAGTCATTTTTCACTAGATAATTCTCTTCCCAGTAAGCCTTCATGTGCACTCTTTTACATGTTTTCTTTCAAAGCTCACTTTTATCTTGGAAAGAGAAAAGCCTTGTGAGCCATTATCTAGACTCCAAACAAAAACCAAAGGTCTAGAGACTAAAGCTATTTGGTGATGGTTCTAAGTTCAAAATCACCAATCAAAGAAATAAAACAAAGCTGAAATCTAGGGTGTATCCAAGAGCCAGGCAACGCAGCCACCAAAGACAACTCACCATGGTATCAGCACTGGGCAAGAGGGACATTCTGGTGAATGTACTGGTGTGGGAGATATGACTTCTACAGAAGGCTTGGCCCCTAGCCTGTCAGTGAGCCTATTCTCTACCTCATGAGATAATGGTATATTCTAATATTCACAAATAATGAGATTTTAAAATGAAGAATAGATGTAGCCAGTTTCTTTATTGTCACATCGTTTAGTCTAATCACCTTTAATTCCTTAATGTGGATGAACAGAAATTTATTCTTTATTTAGGGGTAGAGCAAGAGAATCATAATTTCTTAAGCTTTACTTATTTTGTCCTTTATTCCAAAATAATCTTTTGCTATTCTAGTGAAAGTCAGTAAGTGAAAAAGTCTGTGATCTAAGGTTAAATCAATATGACATCATCACATTCTGCACCAATGTCATCTTCCTCTCCAGTTCTCAAACACTCCACTTTAATTATTCATAAAATGATTACATTCCTAGATCAGTATTTTGCTTAAATGTAGCCATTCATTTAAGGTTTACAAATTACTCACTGTAAACCTGCAATAGGTAAAGCATGTTCCCACATTAAAAATTGAACAAGATATTGCCTACTATGTATATTTAACAGAGTTATTAGAATAATCATACTGTTTATGGATGTATGAAGAAATACCAAGGTTATGATGAAGAACCACAAACAATTCCTTGCTCAGAGACTTGCTAATTTTTGTTTAAGAAAACTGGTTTCAACAGTTACACCTAAAGAGAAGTCCAGGTCATTTTCCAGCATAGAGTGTAGGAAAGATCTCATTAGTAATTGATGAATTAATATATCCACCAATAGTGATTCCTTCTGTGTGCCATAAGCCAAGCTTTCAGATGGAAACACTGAGATGAATGAGATACATCATGAAATTTTTGAATGGTTCACTATGTTCTGAGAATAGAAGGAAAATAAGTTGTATTAAAATAGACTAAGCACTATAAGAAACATTCAGAGGACAAATAGGATCTTTTGATAGATGACCTTCCAATTTATCTCCCCAGGAGCCTAAAAAAAAAAGAAAAAACGAAAGAAAGAAAGAAAGAAAGAAAGAAAGAAGGAAGGAAGGAAGGAATGAACGAATGAAGGAATGAAGGTATGAAGGTACGAAGGAACGAAGGAACAAAGGAACGAAGGAACGAAGGAAATAAAAAGAAAAAGAAAGAAACTACATGGAACTGACAGATACCACTTCCTCTAACAGAAGAGGCTGTAACCCACCTTCACATCAGCACCAGGTTCAACCTCCTTGGGCATTCAGTCTCATCAAGTTTGGCTCCTTTTTGCACTGCCTCTTATCCTCTCTCTTCACAGATTTGACTGAGTGCTGTATGTTCTTCTCCAGACTCCTATCTTAAAAAGACAGTCATGGGCACAACTGACACTTAATCTCAGTGTGAGATTGTGAAGCTAAAGAACCAAAGCATTTATCAGCATGGACAGTGAACTTTAGGGATCTGCCTATCTCTACTCCTAAACACTGGGTGAAAGGCACACACAGACATACCCAGACTTTTACCAGGATGCTGGGAATTGAACATACATTCTCAGTATACAAAGCAAGTGTTCTTGCCACTGAGCTATCTTCCTAGGCCCTGCTGTGTGTATTTCTTGCAGGCAGTAAACAAATAGATCTTTTTGTTGCTTGTTTGTTCGTTTGTTTTCGTCTAGACTGTACTTTTCATTTAATATTTTTTTAAATACTTTATTTTTTTTTTCTTCAAGTTACATCTCAGTAACAAACCCCTCCCTATTCCCCCTTCCTATCCCGCCCTTCCACCCTCTTCCCCCCAGAAGTTTCCCCTTTCAGTCCAACAGATGGTTCCTTCTCTTATAACAGTAAGTATTATACAAAACAATAGATATAAATATGCTACATTTATGAGAGATAAATGGCCCAGTATACCTTCCCAATGTCCAGTTTATACATATTTGGCCCCTGACTTTAACATTCTACTATCTAACCAACTCCATGAGTTTAAAGGTCTATATGTGACTCAACATTCATACTATCTTGCAACACACTTTTAAGAGTATCTTCTTAGATCTATAACACCCTCTTGATTCCTAAACAATTCAAAATTTAACTATGAGACTCTAGCTGTCTATTCCTCAACCACCTCAGAGACCTGAGAGGGATAAATATATTTGCTTATATAGGAAGTGCAGGGCCTGCAGCTTCCAAAACTAAGAAAGAACATACCAATGACTGCCTGGACAGTTCCATTTTCTCTCCATACATTCCAGCATCAGTCTTCAGCCTTTGGGTCCTGTTTCTCTGACAGACATTTGTTGTAGAGCAGGGATTATGAAGTACTTATCTACCCTGTCTTGGCAGAGTTAGGCTGTCGACTTCCCTGCTACCAAGTTTTGTCCTTTTTGGACAGCAGTCTGTCTGCAGTTGGTGCAAGGGGTTTTTTCATGCCAAGAGAAAGGCTTGCCACTTATTCAACCATCTTACAGTGGAGGTTCTTCGATGCTTATCTTCTACTTGGAGTAGAATAGGGGGTGCTGTCAGGCACTGATATGTCTCGATATAAAAAAAAATCTTGATTTAAGATAACATCTTTGAATGCCATATTCTGCAGATCTCTTGGGGTTTTTGAAGATGCCCTATCCATCTCTTGTATTTAGATAAGCAAATGTTGCTTGTCCCTTAACAACTTGATTACTGAGTAGTTTAGAGAATATCGGTGATAGACTGTCATAGTAGCTAACAAAGTGACATGTTTGCATGACTAGGAGTTTGTTTTACTTAACTATCCTAGACCGTTTTAGACGGTTGGTATCAAGAGATCAGAGCTTCACATTTTATTTTTAAGTATCTCTAGGTATGATACCATTAGGAAGCGTTACCTTTAAATTTGTATCAATATACAAAGATCTATTCAATTGTGGTTAAATATACTCTTAATTATGTATCAATATACCAAGATCAATGCCTATGTAGCCCAATATAATCTTAATATTACGTCCATATGCAAGGGTCAATACCATTGTGGCCAACTATAATCTTAATTTTGTATCAATATACAAAGATCAATACCGATGTAATCCAATACAATCTTATTTTTGCACAATAAACAATGGTCAATACCACTTTAGCCAAATAAACTACTAATTTTGTATCAATATACAAAGGTATAAGGGCATATTCAATAATCTGCCCCTTCTTCTTGGACCTTCCTGTGCTATGTCTATATCTCATTTTTCTCAAGCCCATGCACTCCTACATAGGAGAGGAAGAAGGATACAGAAAAGGAAAAGTAGGAATTCCCTGGGGCTAACCTCCAAAACCCATTAAGACAGGACCATTTATCAGCTTGTAGTCTCTTCCCCTACATATCAGAGTTTTCAGTTATCCTTCAAATAACCTAAAAGAAGGGCGGAGAAACACCTTCCCCATCCACTGGGCATGGGACGTCGCTCTCTTAAAGTGACTTCCTGCTGATTTGGGTCGTAGTAGACCTGTTTGGAGCCCGAACCCAAATGGGAAAAATGATTAAAAATGTTAGTACACTCCTTTTATGTTCAGTCCTTCTGTTCTCAGCTGTTTAGATGACCTAAGGGGTTTGTAGGCAGAAGCTGATCTTGCAGGCTTCACTGAGGTTCCTGCCGGGGCATTGTGTAGAGCTGAGTGGTCCCAGTGACACTGGATTGCTGTGGTGGTTGCAGGCCCCCGATGGAGACAGCTATTGAGGAAGTCTGCCAGGCAGAATCAACTGGGTCACTCGTCCTCCTTGGTGCCTGATTCTGCTCTCTGCTGAGGATTCCGCTGTCCAGCCGTCCCCAGGCTCCCCTAATGGACGCTTCGATTCTCCTGGAACGATAAGAACAGAGCCCTGCCCCAATCCCAACCCTAGGACAATTGCCCTCTTTTTTTTGGGGGGGGGGTTGGGGGGGCTAGGTAGTACTTCTCCTGAAGCAAATTTGGCCTTCTGACAACATACAAAGCATTATCTTTCAATCCGGGTTAAAGAAGAAATCATTCTGTCACCTTGGAGCTAAACCAGCTCTAGTGTATATATTTTGAGATCCCAAAGGACAATCTGCCTGCATCGAGAAGGCCTTTTGTAAGTAGCCTCCAAACCTAGGTCCCTCCAAATCCCATGTGTGTGTGTCTGAACTCTAATTATTGGGATCAGGGACCTGTGTTTCCCATCTGAAGGGATCAAAGATGTGTTCCACCACTCCTGGATCGAAGTCTTTCTCTATTTAGAGTTTGCCCTGCATCAGGCTGACCCTGAGCTCCGGGATCTGCCCGTTTCTGTCTCCAGTGTGCTGGGAGCTGGGACCAAGGGTGTACTCTTCTTGAATGGTGGGACCAAGAGTATGCACCCTCACCACCCCGCTCCGTATGACTCCAGAATACATAAGACCTCCAACTCTACAGTGCCCCCCCCCCCCCCCCCCCCCCCCCCCCCCCCCCCCCCCCC
>CAJQZJ010004752.1:7616649-7662683 GCA_907164525.1 Lophiomys imhausi
CACACACACACACACACACACACACACACACACACACACACACACACGAACATCTCACTAGATGCCGAAAAAGCATTTGACAAAATCCAACACCCCTTCATGCTAAAAGTTCTGGAGACGAGATCGGGCGCGTTCATCGAAGAATCTCCAGTGTGAGATGGTTGAATTAGTGGCAAGCCTACCTCTTGGCAAGAAAAACCTCTTGCTTCAACTGCAGACAGAATGCTGTCCAAAAAGGACAAAACTTGGAAGCAGGTACAGCCTAGCTCTGCCAAGACAGGGTAGATAAGTCCTTCATAATTCCTGCTCTACAATCAATGTCTGTCAGAGAAACGGGGCCAAACAGCTGAAGATTGATGCTGTAATGTATGGAGAGAAAATGGGAACTGTCCAGGCAGCCACTGGTATGTCACTTCTTAGTTTTGGAAGCTGCAGGCCCTGCACTTCCTATATAATCAGATATATTTATCCCTCTCAGGTCTCTGAGGTGGTTGAAGAATAGATAGCTAGAGTCTCATAGTTAAATTTTGAGTTGTTTAGGAATCAAGAGGGTGTTCTGAATCTAAGAAGATGTTTTTAAAATTGTGAGGCAGGTTAGTATGAAAGCTGAGTTAGATATAAAACTTTAAACTCATGGAGATGGTTAGATAGTAGAATGTTAAAGTCAGGTGCCAAATACATATGGACTGGACAATGGGAATGTATGCTAAGCCATATAACTCTCATAATTGTGGGCTAATTATTTCTGTTGTTTTGTATTGTATTTATTGTTATAAGAGAAAGAACCATTTGTTGCACTGAAAGGGGGAGCTGTTGGGGGGAAAAGATATACCTTAAACTAAAAAAAGGGGGGGTAGAGGATGGGGAGGTTGAGGGGGAAGAGGGTGGAAGGGTGGGACTGGAGAGGGGAGTAGGGAGGGGATTGTGATTGAGATGTAACTTGAAGAAATAAAAAATAAATTTTAAAAATACAAAATAAAATAAATAAAAGTTCTGGAGAGAGCTGGCATACAAGGACCATACCTAGAAATAATAAAGACAATATACAACAATCCAGTACCTAACATCAAATTAAATGGAGAGAAACTTAAAGCATTTCCCCTAAAATTAGGGACAAGCAAGGATGCCCACTCTCCCCATATCTATTCAACATAGTACTTGAAGTTCTAGCTAGAGCAATAAGACAACTAAAGGAGATCAAGGGGTTATATATTGGAAACTAAGAAGTCAAATTATCCCTATTCACAGATTTTAGGATAGTATATATAAGAGACCACAAACATTCCACCAAAGAACTACTACAACTGATAAACACCTTCAGCAAGGTGGCTGGATACAAAATTAATTCAAAAAAATCAGAATCCCTTCTTTATACAAAAGATAAGTTGGCTGAGAAAGAAATAAGGGAAACAACACCCTTCACAATAGCCACAAATAATATAAAATACCTGGGGGTAACTCTAACCAAGCAAGTGAAAGACCCGTATGACAAGAAATTCAAGTCCATGAAGAAAGAAATTGAAGATGACATCAGAAGATGAAAGATCGTGCATGCTCATGGATTGGTAGTATTAACATAATAAAAATGACCATCCTACCAAAAGCAATATACAGATTCAATGCAATGCCTATCAAAATACCAACACAAGTCTTTACAGACCTTGAAAGAAGAATTCTCAACTTCATATGGAAAAAAAACCAGAATAGCTAAAATAATCCTGTACAAATAAAAGAACAACTGGAAATATCACTATCCCTGATTTCAAGCTATATGCTATATTTACAGAACAATAGCAATAAAACAGCATGGTACTGGTATAGAAACAAACAGGTTGATCAATGGAATTGAACTGAAGACCCAGAAATAAACCTACACACCTACTTAATTTTTGACAAAGAAGTCAAAATCATACAAGGGGAAAGGAGAGCATCTTCAACAAATGGTGCTAGTATAAATGAATATCAACATGTAGAAGGATGCAAATAGACCCATATTTGTCACCCTACACCAAACTTAAGTGCTAGTGAATCAAAGACCTCAACATAAAACTGGGCTCACTAAATCTCATAGAAGAGAAAGTGGGGGGAAAAACCTTGAACTCATTGGCACAAGGGACAACTTCCTGAGCAGAACACTGATAGCTCATATAGAACAAAACAGCTCAGGCTCTAAGAACAACAATCAATGAATGGGACTTTATGAAGCTGAAAAGCTTCTGTAAGGCAAAGGACACTGTCATTAGAACAAAAAGGCAGCCTACACATTGGGAAAAGATCTTCACCAACCCACATCCCACAGAAGGCTACTGCTGAAAATATATAAAGAACTCAAAAAACTAAACACCAACAAACCAAGTAATCCAATTTAAAAATGGGGTACAGAGCTAAACCGGGAATTCACAAAAGAGGAATCTCTAACTCCCAAGAGATACTTGAAAAAATGCTCAATATCCTTAGTCATCAGGGAAACACAACTCAAAAAGACCCGAGATTCCATCTCACACCTGCCAGAATGGCTAAGATCAAAAAACTTAAGTGACAGCACATGCTGGTGAGGATGTGGAGATAGAGGAACACTCCTCTATTACTGATGGGAGTGAAAACTTATACAACCACTTTGGAAATCAATTCAGCCAAATCTCAAAAAATTGGGAATAGTCCTACCTCAAGACCCAGCCATACCACTCCTAGGCATACATCCAAAAGATTCTTCACCAAACCACAAGGACATTGGCTCAACTGTATTCATATCAGCTTTATTCATAATAGTCAGAAACTGGAAACAACCCAGATGTCCTTCAACTGAAAAATTGTGAGGAGTCATTTGGATGTATACCCAGAAACCGCATGGCTGGGTCTTCAGGTAGAGCTATTCCAAGAGTTCTAAGATATCACCAGACTGATTTCCATAGTGGTTGTACAAGCTTGCACTCCCACCAACAAAGGAGGAGTGTTCCCCTTTCTCCACAACCTCGCCAGCATGTGCTGTCATTTGATTTTTTCTTATCTTAGCCATTCTGACAGGTGTGAGATGGAATCTCAGAGTTGTCTTGAGTTGCATTTCTCTGATGATTAAGGATGCTGAGCATTTCTTTAAGTGTCTCTCAGCCATTAGGAATTCCTCCTTTGTGAATTCTCTGTTTATCTCTGTTCCCCATTTTTTCATTGGATTATTTGGTTTCTTGGCATTTAATTTCTTGAGTTCTTTTTAAATTATGGATATTAGCCCTCTGTCAGATATGGGGTTGGTGAAGTTCTTTTCCCAATATATAGGTTGCTGTTTTGTTCTAATGTCCTCATCTATGTTCATAGCAGCCTTATTTGTGATAGCTAGAAACTGGAAACAACCCAGATGTCTGTCATCCGAGTAATGGATTAAAAACAAACAAACAAACAAAAACTGTGGTACATCTACACAATGGAATACTACTCAGCCATCAGAAACAATGAAATCATGCAATTTGCAGCCAAATGGATGGAACTAGAGAAGCTTATCCTGAATGAGCTAACCCAGACCCAGAAGGATGCACATGGCATCTATTCACTTATCGTCGGATTTTAGCTATACAATACAGGATATCTATACTACAACCAACGCACCAAAGGGAACTTGGACATAGACTTTTTTGTTTGTTTGTTTGTTTTGTTTTTTAGCTTTCTCTCCCTGACAATGAGACACTTTTCACTGGTGGTACTGCCTTCTAGGCCCCCAGCCAAGAGGCTCTTGGCCCTCATATGACTTCTGAACTGGGGCGAGGGACTGTTATGTAGGGACACTCCACTCCAGAGGAGTGGGATGGAAGGGTTAGGGGGTAGAGAATGGGAAGGCAAGGCTGGGAAGGGCGGAAAGAGGACAATATGATGGAGATGTAACCAGAAGCAACAAATAAATAAATTTATTTATAAAAAAAATCCAATGCAATAAATTTTCTGACTGTCATTTGAGAACACTAACATCTGAAATTTTGCAACTGTTCATTATTGCTATCACGAGATGCCTTTCTTTGGAGATCAAAAAGAGGTCTTTTTCCAAGAGGCTACTATTTAATAGTTACATTCCTTAAAATCTTGTTTAAGGAATAGATTATTGGGTTTTAACTTTTTTTCCCTAGACATTGTGCTTAATATTCTATGTTGGCTTTCCTTTATCTCACTAAAAAGAATTTTAAGAAAACAAAAGGCGTTTTTCATGTCCAATCAGTCTTATCATTACCACTCAGTGCAATAATTATCTAAATTTCTTTTCAAAATTATATTTATACCCAACTGCAACTTCAAAATGTGTTTTATCCAGCGTGCACCCCCACACACAACTGTATTGTAAGAGATGCATGAGGGAGCTGGAGAAATGATTCAGTTGTTATGAGTTTTTGATGTTCTTGCAGACCCTTGGTTGGTCTAACAGCACTGACATTGGACGGCATACAATTACCTGTAATTTTAGTTCCTAGAGATCTGAATCTTCTGCTCTTTGTAGGTACCATACTTGTGTACACATGCTTCCATATACATAAACATAAAAGAAATGAAAGAATAAAATCCTTTAAGTTAAAAAAAAATGAAAGAAATGCTGTGCGTGGTGGTGCATGCCTTTAATCCCAGCACTCAGGAGGCAGAGGCAGGCAGATTTCTGTGAGTTCAAGGCCAGCCTGAACTTAAGGAAATACAGGAGAAGAAAAATAGAGAGAATTTTATGATAAATTAGCTACTGTGAATGCAATGCTATACATTTTTGTGCTGTTTTTCTGACTGGCAAATCCAAACCAAACAAAAACAAAAAACAAACAAACAAACAAAAAACTAGAGTCAATCAGGACACTTACTGAAAATTTTTTACAGAGTGGATCCAGGACAGTAAAGGATACACAGTGAAACCCTGTCTTGAAAAACAAAAACAAACAAACCAAAAAAGAAAGAAAGCAATACATGAATATTTGAGACCAATCATTTAATAGTAAGCATTCTGTCTTTTTAAGAATGTATTTTTAAGCATATGTGTTTAATAGGCATTTCAGAAACTAAAAATTATCATATTATATATGAACTTATATCCTGGTGGAGCAAATATATTTCAGGCATATAGTTTAAAAATAAATACATGAAATTATAATTAAGTAATCAGTAAACACTAGATATAAAATTTACAAAAGAAGGTAAGAGAGATGAGCAGCTACCCCCAGGGAGGACATTGAAGTCTTCCTTAATTAATTTGAATGGAAATATGAATACTTCAAATTAACGAATAGTTAATTAGGTTCAAGTGGAGGGGCAATCATATTCAATCATACACAACAGAAGACAAAACACCTTACTCTAGCTGGGGAGCCAAGTCAGGTCCCAGTGCATGAGAAAGCTCTTAGTCTTCATGTGACAGATGAACTGAGGGGAGTTGTTATGTGGGAGCCCCCTCACTCAAGGAAAGAAGAGAAGGGATAGATGAATGAGAGTGGGAAGGTGGGATCGGAATGGGAGGAGGGAGGGGGCTGCGATGGAGATTTAACTTGAATAAATATTTTTAACTCTCTATTTGATCTTCAAAGACATATGGAAGCATTCTGGAAATAAACACAACAACTTCATTATCATAAATAGTCATATTTTGTTCCCACATTTGGCAAGGGTTATCTCTCTAACCTTGTGATGTTCTTTGAGATAGAGCTGACTGGAAAAGAGGATGTAAGCTCTCAATGAGAAAAATATCTGAACAGCTTGTTTCAGCTACAACTTAGGACAGAAAATGCCAAAAACAACATAAAAAGGGAGATGAGGACTAGAAAGCAGGAAAAAGATGAGCGATGGAAAAATATGCAACTGATTTTAAAACCTTATATGAAGGCAAGTTAACCATAAAACATGTATTTTTCCACTCACACCCTTAATTCAGTCCTACATTCCCATACTGATATAAATAGTTTGGGGTTAAAATTAGCCAATCATGAAGAGTCAGAATTCCTCATCAGTACCATGGTTGACTGGAAAGTGTACCTGGGAATTTGGTGAACACCAGGAAAATTTATGATGTGAAGTCTCCAGGGCAAGTTTCTCTGAAAGGTCATTAACTACTTCTGAAATCATTTGTTCTATGAGGAAAATATCTTCTGGTGTACAAGTGTGACCCAAACACAGTTGAACTGAGTAGAAGAACATGAGCTTATTTAATTAATCAGCTGCCTAGTATTCATTTTGTCCTTGATATGGGGCTGAAATCTGAGGGAAGTTCTGAGGGGAAAATAGCGAACACTAACAGTGATAAACACTAAGGACACATGCCCTGAACATTTTGCAAATGTTGGAGAACAGAAGAATGGTATCATGCTCAAGTGATAGTGAGCAACTTTCCTAACCTGGAGTTAGAGTTAAAGCTCTGGCCAGACAGAACACATGGAGCCATAAAGAAAGCCATTCTACACCTAGAAAACAAGAACTGGAAGAGATGTTTCACTTCAACACATATCACCAGTACCGCTAAGAAACTCTTACAGTATCTTAATTCCATCCACAAAAGATTGTCCTTCCCATGTAGGTTCGAATCATTTAAGAAACAAAATTAAAAGATTATGGGGGAAGCCAAAATATTACTGATCCAAGTAGTAGTACATAGGGATGGAAGTCAAAAGAACTTGCTAATTTAACCCAGAATTGGATCAACCTGCCATCTAATCACAGGAATGTTGACAAGGTGCCAGGTCCTGTCCATATTTAGAGGAAACAATCTGAGCTTATAGTCTGTGGACAAGTTCCCTCCCATTATGGAGGAGGCAAATGTGTCTGCTGATGATGGTAAGAGACTTGGTGACAGAAGAATAATATGATATATGTAGGTGGGGTCTCAGGACCAAATGCACCATGATGTTGCTAGAGATCTTCATCTACTGAGCTTCTTTTGTATCCCCCAGAAGCAGGCACCCTTGAGTCTTCTACAATAACTCTTTCTAGTTGCAACTGAACTGACTATGCAGTAATTACAATCTGGGTGATACAAGGGGTAGCAGCAGACATTGTGGTGCATGGTCCCTTCAGAACTGAAGAGCTCGTCCTCTCAGTAGTGAATAATTTGGCTGCGGACAGATCAATGATGTGTCCCACTCCATATATCCTAAGAAAGCTGCTCTGCTAGCTGTGCCAACCCTTTTGAGGTAGCTGCCTATAGGCAATGCCTGGTTACTCAGGGTTCAGATGTCTTACCTCTATCCCTACTGGGGCAAATGTAAAGGAATATTTTAGCTCCAAATCTCCAGATAGAATAATCTGAGATCTCTTAGGTATTAGAGGTTGTAATATCATATAATAGGATTCAAATGAAATAAACCTCTTCAAAGTGAATATTAATTAATTTTTACAATAAATATTTGTTAAGATATTCTGCAGATAGGCACTAAGTTAGGTACCATGACAAGCTGAACATATGATCTGAGACTGTATGATTTTGGTTTGATCTGGAAGATGCACATGCATGGCTAAGTAGGACAATATGAAGTCTCCAGAGCCTTCACAGCTCCAACTTGTAATATTTCAAGTTTGAGCAAAGTAACAAATTTACCCAGTGATTGTCCTTGCTATTGGACTCTTTTGTGTGTTGTTTATTTGTTGCTTCTTTAACAGGATCTTACTATGTAATCCAGGCTGTCCTCAAACTTAAGACCTTCCTGCTTAAACTCATGCAATCCCATGTGCTGGGATTACAATTACTCACCACCAAGCCTGGCTCCAGAATTACATTTTACTTTAAATGCAAGTGTTATTCTACTGCTTTATGACAAGCATTGTTTGTTAGATGATACATCAAAATAGGAGATACATTTCTTAAGTCACCATTAAAAGGTCTCTCAGGGACGCCTGTTTTCAAAATGGTTAACTGTTCTGAAAATATGTTTCATCTTGTTTAGACTTCTTACTTACCTTTTAAAACCCTTGAAAAATATATACTCCTCCTGAGTTTTTCTGGCTAACATCTGCTAGGTGAATCTGTGCAGCTTCATATATTAGAATTACTTAGTTACTTGCTGACTCACTCTCCACATAGTTCCACTGTTATGAAATATTACTCCACTAAAGGGTGTGTGCTTGATTGTAATCAACTGTAAAATTAAAGAACACTGACATCAATTTCCAAATTATCATATTCTATGCCTTTGACAAAGAACCCAGCATTGTCAAATAAAATATAAAATGGAGACAGATTATTGGATTTCTCAAGAAGAGAAAAAAGCATATAAAAATAAAATGAAAAGAAAGGAACAACAGAATTTTTATTCTGAAGGTGAGCAAAGGAGAAATTTATCTAATGCCCACTACAAAAAGGAGAGAATCAAGGGATAGTAGTTGCCTTGGTACTCACTGATGATGAGGTGTTACAGGGCCTGCTTTCCTTGAGTGCTGGAGGATACTTGTTTTGGACAACATGCTAGCATGTTGAAATTGTGTCTCAACAAACAAACAACACACCAAAGAGTCCAATAACAATGACAACTACAGGATAAATTATTTGTTTCCTTAACCTTGAAATGTTACAAGTTGGAGCTGTGAATGCTAGATTGGCACTAGGAGAGTCACTTCTAAGAGGCCAAAAAGTCGGAAAAGGATGCTAAAGCTGCTGGTGTGAAGGCCAATAGACAGAAGGCTGGTATGCTGAAAACACCAAAAAGGAAAATGTGATGAATCTGGGAAGGGCAAAGCTGGCACTATAAAGACACTTTAGAGGTACAGCTGAAGAGAGAGTAACAAAACATCCACATAAAACATCTTAAAACCACCTTCACTTCAAGCTAATAGGGAGCCTTCTGAATTCCAAGCTAGGAGTTAGAAAAGACACTGAGGACATGAACAGAATCAGAGTTCACAGCTGGGTGAGCTACAATGGCAACTGGCTTGCCTTGGCATGCCTATTGGTAAAAAATAAGTATGAATGTCACAGAAATTACCAACCATTTTCTGATTGGGATTATGTCAAGTCTACAAGATGAAACTCATATCTGGCACTATTATCAGAACCAAAGGCTAGACAGGTGAGCCTACTACTATTATTCTCCTAAATGAACACAGTATTAAACCAACTGCTCATGAACTGATAAGCTTCTGTAAAGCAAAGGACACCGTCATTTGAACAAAACGGCAACCTACAGATTGGAAAAAGATCTTTACCAACCCCACTTCTGACAGAGGGCTCATATTAATAATTTATAAAGAATCCAAGAAATTAAACACCAAGAAACCAAATACTCCAATGAAAAAATGGAAAACAGAGCTAAACTGAGAATTCACAAAGGAGGAATCTCTAATGGCAGTGAGACATTTGAAGAAATGCTCAATTTCCTTAATCATCAGAGAAATGCAACTCAAGACGACTCTGAGATTTCATCTCATACTTGTCAGAATGGCTAAGATCAAAAACTCAAATGACAGCACATGCTGGCGAGGTTGTGAAGAAAGGGGAACACTCCTCCATTGCTGGTGGGAGTGAAAACTTGTACAACCACTATGGAAATCAGTCTGGTGATATCTTAGAAAACTTGAAATAGCCCTACCTCAAGACCCAGCCATACCACTTCTGTGTATCCACCCAAACAATTCCTCACCAAACCACAAGGACATATCCTCATCTATGTTCATAGCAGCCTCATTGGTAATAGCTAGAAACCGGAAATAACCCAGATGTCCCTCAACCGAAGAATGGATAAAAAAAATTGTGGTACATTTTTGCAATGGAATACTCCTCAACTATCAGAAACAAGGAAATCATGCAATTCCCAGCCAAATGGATGGAACTAGAAAAGCTCATACTGAGTGAGCTAACCCAGACTCAGAAAGATGTACATAGCATCTACTCACTTATAATTGGATTTTTAGCCATATAGTACAGGATAACTATCCTACAACCAACACACCAAAAAGATCAGGAACTTGGGTTTTGTTACCTATCAAGGGGACAATTTGCCCCTTGTAAGCCCCAGTGCAAGAGGAAGCTCTTAGGCCTCATATGAGTGTTGAACTGAGAGGCCCTGATATATTGAGACACTCCACATTGGAGGAGTGGGATGGGTGGGAGAGGGAGGAGAAGGTGGGAGGGTGGACCCAAGAGGGGTGGAAAGAGGGCACTATGATGGAGATGTAACTTGATGCAATAAATAAACATTATAATAAAAAAACAACTGCTGATGACTTATCATTATTATGCCCATAATGTATCTCTTAACCCTCATTAGATAAGTGTGTGGGTGGAGTTTTTTTTTTCAGTAGATGGTGATTAACACAGAGACCCATAATTGGTCAAGGTGCAGAAAATAAGAAAATGAGGAACATTCAGCTCTAGGAAGGACATCTATAACATACATCCATCCCAAGGCTCAGAGATCATTGGGAAGAGAGTTAAAGATTATAAGGGCCAGAGATGGTAAATGAATACAATAAGATGGTGTTTTCTGAACAGAAGGATAGCTGCAGATTTGAACATAGAGTATTGTGACAACTTGTATAAGACCACTGGTAGCTCAAGCCAGAGGAAAATCCCAGCATGGTAAGGGGAGGTGAACAGGAATCCCACACCCTGCTGAGGAGCTATTGACAACTGATGGCTACTGGGAGAGGAAGAGTCTTTTTTAAGTGTGTGGCCCCAGGTAAGTCTGCCACACTTGAGTGGAAGACCACACATCCAAAAGTTCATGGAAGCACAAACTGTACTTGATGGGATTAAAAAAAGAAAAATAGGACATGAACTAGGGTGAGTACAGAAAGGCTGGTGGATCTAGGAATAGACTGAGAAGGGAAGATAAATACGCTCAACTTACATGGCATGAAATTTTCAGAGAACTAATACATTGCAAGATAAAAAAATAAATGAAATTAAAATTAAATAAAATTTAAGAATAAAAGAGCTGAATCAGAAAGTTAAGAAAGGGAAACAGAGACCCAAAAAGGGCAGAATACAGAAACCCCAGCGAATACCTCTGGATGAATGTCTGGGTACAAGCCATCAATAAAAATGGAATTAGAGAGTGTGTGTGTGTGTGTGTGTGTGTGTGTGTGTGTGTGTGTGTGCATTAGAATTAGTTTGATTTTTTTTTATTTTCATTTGTTAACAAACTCAGACATATTTGTATTTTATCATGGAAGTTTAAATCTAAACAAAAATAAAGTTCAAAATCTATTCCTGGCATTCCCTCTTGAGAAATTAAATGTATCTCATTTAAAATGTGTAGCAAGATTTCACAATACCTATTTCACAACCAAGACTACTTTACTGAGCATAATAAAACATAATAGTGAAATAGAAATTTCTGGGATTACACATTCTGTTGGTTAAGGAAAATGCTGCCTGCAATTAAAGGAAAGAAAATTAAAACCTCATCAGATTAACACAGTAAATGTTCACTTCATAGATGCATGAATTTAACTTTTATTTCTGTTTAGGAGAAAGAATAAGTAGGGGCCTTCTGTTCTTTTTTTTTTTGATGTTTATTTATTACTTCAATTCACATCACATCACAGTCCCCTCCCTCCACCACTCCCAGACCCATCTTCCCACCTTCCTACCATCTCCAGTTTCTCCCACCTATCCTACTCCTCAGATGTGGGGTGCCCTACATATCAGCCCCTTTCAGTTCAGCAGCCATATGAGGGCTAAGAGCTTCCTCTTATACTGGAGGCCTACATGGCAACTCCACTAGGGCAAAGTGTCCCACTAACAAGTAACAAAGTCTATATTCCTGTTCCTTCTGGTCTGTTGGTTGTAGGACAGTAATCCTGTACTATATGGCTAAAATCCAGTTATAAGTGAATAGATGCCATGTGTATCTTTTTGGGTCTGGGTTAGCTCACTCAGGATGAGCTTAGATATCTCAGCACTGTTGAAGGCGACAGACAAGTCCTAGATGCCTGGACCTTCTGTTCTTAACCAGGCATCTAGGACTTTTCTGTCGCCTTCAACAGTGCTGAGATATTCAAGTGAACATCCATATCTAGCTGGTAAATGGAGGTAGGGAAAAAAAACTTGGTTAGAAAGGGTTTCTATGGCCAGGGTGTCTATAATCCATATAAAAATTGTAATCTAAATCTTATTTGTCAGAAAAAGTTCCAAGGTCTCAGAAACCCTCAGGAAAGTCTGGAAAACAAAATATCCGGTTAGATGCTCCCTTCCAGCAATCAATTTACCCTATCAAAAGGAAAGCATACATCAAGACTTTCTTTTTTTTTCCTTTGTCCTTTTATTTTATTTTAATTTTTTATTTCTTCAAGTTACATCTCAATCACAATCCCATCCCTACTCCTCCCTCCAGTCTCACCCTCCACCCTCTTCCCCCTCACACACCTGCATTGGCTACCTTTTATTTTTTTTTTTAAGTTTAAGCTATATCTTTTCCCCCCAACAGCTCCCCCTATCAGTACAACAAACAGCTCTTTCTCTTATAACAACAAATACAATACAAAACAACAAGAATAATTAGGCCACAATTATGAAAATTATAAGGCATAACATACATTTCCAATGTCCAGTCCATATGTATTTGGCACCTGACTTTAACATTCTACTATGCATCCATCTCCATGCGTTTAAAGTTCTATATCCAACTCAGCTTCCATCCTAACTTGCACCACCAACTTAAAAACATCTTCTTAGATCCAGAACACTCTCTTAATTCCTAAACAACTCAAAATTTAAATATGAGACTATAGCTATCTAGTCTTCAACCACATCAGAGATCTGAGAAGGATAAATATATCTGATTATACAGGAAGTACAGGGTCAGCAGCTTCCAAAACTAAGAAATGACAGATAACTGGCTACCTGGACAGTTCCCAATTTCTCTCCATACATTAGAGCATCCATCTTCAGCCGTTTGGCCCTGTATCTCTGACAGACATTAATTGTGGAGCAGGAATTTTGAAGGACTTGCCTACCCTGTCTTGGCAGAGCTTGGCTATCAACTTACCTGCTTCCAAGTTTTGTCCTTTTTGGACAGCATTCTGACTACAGTTGAAGCAAGGGATTTTTCTTGCCCAGTGACAAGCTTGACACTAATACAACCATCTCAAATCGGAGATTCTTCGATATTCATCATCTACTTGGAGTAGAATAGGGGGTGCTGCCAGGAGCTGACATGGCTCAGTATCAAAAAAACTTAAGAAAATATCTTTGAATGCCATATTCTACAGATCTCTTGAGGTTTTTGAAGACCACCTATCTATCTCTGTATATTTGGAAAAGCAAATGTTGCTTGTCTCTTAGCAACTTGATTTCTGATTAACTTAGAAAACATCTGTGATAGATTACCCTAGTACCTAACAAAATGACATGCTTGAATGACTATTAGTTTTCATTTCTTAATTATCCTAAACAGTTTGTGACGGTTACTAACAAAAGGCTAAAACTTCACATTTCATTTTTAAGCATTACCTAGGTACAATACCTGAAAAAGAGTTAACCTTAATTTTGTATCAATATATAAAAATCAATACCACTGTAACCAAATTTAATATTAATTTTGTATCAAAAGATATAAGAGCATATTTTAGATCAAAGATATAAGAGCATATTCAATAATCTGTCCCCTTTTCTTTATCATTCCTATATTATGTCTATATCCCATTTTTTCAGGTCTTTTCCCCCCTACATAGGAGAGAAAGAAGGATACAAAAAAGAAAGATTTTTAAATGGAGATTCAAGTGATACACAAATAATTTCATTATAAGATACCTGCCACCATCAAAGCATTCAAAAGGCCTCTCTATGTAGAACCAAGTCATATTCCTATGCTACTGGTTGTAGTAACGTGCCCCTATGGCCTATCTACTAGTCATTTTCTAGTTATTTGAGCAGTTCATTAGAGCCCCAAAAGATGAGTGTAGCATTAGCCAGCCTCACAGTTCTTACACCATTTCAGTTTATTTAATAAACATTGCTAAGGTGACAGATTGCATGTTAGTCTCAAATACCATTTTAGGTGATTTGGAGTAGCTCTTTTCCCTAACATGGAGTAACTTCACTCTCTGTATATGTCTTCCATGTCTTTCCATTCTTTCCAAACTCCACTCACATTATTCTTTCCCATAAAAGCCTCTTGGAACAATTATATTTGCTGCTGATTGATCTTCTCCTAAGTTCCTGTACTCCTATTTTTCCTTTTTCTGAAAATTTGTTACATGGGAACCTATTTCTCATCCTTATTCTTAATTTAAGCTAGTTTTTTTCCCTCTGAACTTTTGTCTCCTAAGGGAAACTCTTAGAGACAAGGCTTCAAAATGTTGTATTTTGTTTCCAAGCATGTGGCTTTTTAAAAAAATGGAAAAGTGCAGGGCATAGTGGTGAATGCCTTTATTTTCAGCACTCGGGAGGCAGAGGTAGTCAGATCTTTGTTACACAGATAAACCCTGTCTTGAAAAACCAAAAAAAAAAAAAAAAAAAGGAATACTAAGTGCTTATAGATAAGTTTAACTTCAAATTATTTGTGAGATTTTTATAAGCACAGAAGTGCCTTGTAAATTATAATCTTTTAAAAGAGGAAAGAAAAATCACAACCATAGTGACAAATATCAGACACTCAGCAGGATCAATTTTATGCTTTTCCTGGCAGTCAAGTGTGGCTGTCCTCACTCCTCCCAAGAGTGCCATGGGTGGAAGTGACATCTTTCACAGATGCAGCTATGGGGAGAGGGCAGGCGAACTGCACAGTCTTCTTTCCCGCTGGTTGAAAGATGACCTGTAGCCACCCAGTGCTCAGCATCTGGTTATCAATGCTCCAGAAGAGAGCACAGCTACCGTTCCAGCCTGGGTCTCTGGAGAACTTTGGAAAGTAGAGGATGTCTATGAATGTATTATTTACATATGTTTCTGTAGTGCCTTTGCAGTACTTTGTTGCAATTTTTAATCTAATGCCTCTAAAAATGTGTTTGTTATCATTATTGAGTCTGCCATGCATTCTTTATTGCAAGGGCTAATTACAAGATATGTCCCCCAAACAGGTATGATCTACTTAGAATACACAAAAGATGGTAATTTAAAACCTTACTGATCCATCCAAGATGAAGACTCAAATTTTCACATAATAATGATAATGATAATTAATTTGTTACATGTTATTAACTGGCTATTGTGTTTTTTTTCCCACAGAAGCACATCATAAGATGGTTCTTGCTAGATATCTCAACATTAATCTTGGACTTCCTAGCTTCTAAAATAATGAAATATAATTTACCATTCATTTGTTATGGCATGAAAAATGGACTAAAACACAAAGCAAAATCTTACAAAAATATAGATAATATAATTATTAAACACTAAATTTTTTCCTTTATTTTTTATTTCTTCAAGTTACATCTCAATTGCAGTCCCCTCCCTATTCCCCCTCCAGTCCCACCCTCCCACCCTCAACCCCCCATCCTCTTCCCTTTTTTTTTCTTTTAAGTTTAATGTATATCTTATTTCCCCCTACAGTTTCCCCTTTCAGTCCAACAAATGGCTCTTTCTCTTATAATAACAAATACAACATAGTACAACAGAGGTAATTAGGCCAGAGTTATGAGGGTTATATGGCTTAACGTACATTCCCAATGACCAGTCCATATGTATTTGGTACCTGACTTTAACATTCTACTATCTAAATATCTCCATGAGTTTAAAGGTCTATATCTAACTCAACATTCATACTAACTTGCAACACAATTTTAAAAGTATCTTCTTAGATCTATAACACTCTCTTGACTCCTAAACAACTCAAAATTTAATTATGAGACTCTAGCTATCTGTTCTTCAACCACCTCAGAGACCTGAGAGGGATAAATATATCTGATTTTATAGGAAGTACAGGGCCTGCAGCTTCCCAAACTAAGGAATGACATACCTGTGGCTGCCTGGACAGTTCCCATTTTCTCTCCATACATTACAGCATCGATCTTCAGTCATTTGGCCCCGTTTCTCTGACAGACATTGATTGTAGTGCAGGGGTTATAAAGGACTTACATACCCTGTCTTGGCAGAACTAGGCTGTCGACTTACCTGCTTCCAGGTTTTGTCCTTTTTGGACAGCATTCTGTCTACAGTTGGGGCAAGGGGCTTTTCCTAACAAGAGATAGGCTTGCAACTAATTCAATCATCTCCCACTGGAGATTCTTCGATGCTCATCTTCTACTTGGAGAATAGGGGGTGCTGTCAGGAGTTGATATGTCTTGATATAAAAAAATATAAAGTTACGAAAACATCTTTGAATGTCATATTCTGCAGATCTCTTGAGGTTTTTGAAGAGGCCCTATCTATCTCTTATATTAGGGTAAGCAGATGTTGCTTGTCTCTTGCCAGTTTATTTCTGATTAGCTTAGAAAGTAACTATAATAGGCTGTCATAGTACCTAACTGAATGACTGGCTTGCACAACCATTAGTTTGCATTTCTTAATTATCCTAAACAGTTTACGACAATTAGTAGTAAAAGGCCGAAATGTCACATTTCATTTTTTTTCTTTACCTCCTAACCTTTCCATCCCATTTCCCTGGGGTGGGGTGTCCTTATATAACAGTCCCTCATGTCAGTTGAGAGGTTGTATGAGGGCCAAGAGCCTCTTCATTCATTGGGGATCTACGAAGCAGTACCATCAGTGAAAAATGTCTCGTTGCCCGGGAGAGAGAACTACTAAACAAACAAACCAATAAGCATACAATAGATAAAAAAGACTAAAAAATAGAAAAAATATAACTAATGTATAAAAAAATAAATAAAGAATAAAAATCAAAAATAAGAAGTCTATGTCCAAGTACCCTTTGGTGTGTTAGTTGTAATATCGATACCTTCTACTATATAGCTAAAATCCTACTATAAGTGAATAGATGCCATATGTGTCCTTCAGAGTCTGGGTTAGTTCACTCAGGATGAGCTTTTCTAGTTCTATCCATTTGGCTGCAAATTGCATAATTTCATTTTTCCTGATAGCTGAATAATATTCCATTGTATAGATGTACCACAATTTTTTAACCCAGTCTTCGGTTGAGGGACATCTGGGTTGTTTCCAGTTTCTAGTTATTACAAATAAGGCTGCAATAAACATAGATGAGGAAACTTCCTTATGATTCCGTGAAGAGGCATTTGGGTGTATACCCAGAAGTGGTATGGCTGGGTCCTAAGACAGAGCTATTCCAAGTTTTTTAAGATATTGCCAGACTGACCTCCATAGTGGTTGCACAAGCCTGCATTCCCACCAGCAATGGAGTAGGGTTCCCCTTTCTCCACACCCTCGCCAGCATATGCTGTCATTTGAGTTTTTGATCTTAGCCATTCTGACAGGTGTGAGATGGAATCTCAGAGTCATCTTGAGTTGCATTTCTCTGATGATTAAAGATGTTGAGCATTTCTTCGAGTGTTTCTCAGCCATTAGGGATTCCTCCTTTGTGAATTCTCTATTTAGCTCTGTCCCCCATTTTTTGATTGGATTATTTGGTTTCTTGGCATTTAATTTCTTGAGTTCTTTGTAGATTTTGGATATTAGCCCTCTGTCAGATGTGGGGTTGGTGAAGATTTTCTCCCAGTCTGTAGGCTGCCATTTTGTTCGAATGACAGTGTCCTTTGCCTTACAGAAGCTTTTTAGTTTCATGAGGTCCCATTTATTGATTGTTGATCTCAAATCCTGAGCTGTTGGTGTTCTGTTCAGGAAGTTGTCACCTGTGCCAATTAGTTCGAGGGTTTATCCCACTTTTTCTTCTAGTAGATTTAGTGTGACTGGCCTTATGATAAGGTCTTTGATCCACTTGGACTTAAGTTTTGTACAAGGTGATAAGTAGATGGAAAGATCTTCCATGCTCATGGATAGGTAGGATCAACATAATAAAAATGGCCATCCTACAAAAAGCAATATATAGATTCAATGCAATTCCTATCAAAATACCAACACAATTTTTTATAGACTTGGAAAGAGCTAGCCTCAATTTCATATGAAACAACAAAAAGCCCAGAATAGCTAAATCAATCCTGTACAATAAAAAAACATCTGGAGGTATTACCATCCCAGATTTCAAGTTGTACTACAGAGCAATAGTTGTAAAAACAGCATGGTATTGGTATAGAAACAGATCAGTAGATCAATGGAATCGAATTGAAGATCCAGAAATAGACCCACACACTTATGGCCACCTAATTTTTGACAAAGAAGCCAAAAGCGCACAATGGAAGAAGGACAGCATCTTCAACAAATGGTGCTGGTCCAACTGGATGTCCATTTGTAAAAGAATGAAGTTAAACACTAAATTTTTAATGATGTATTGGTATTTCAGAAAATTCAATTCTAAAAATATGCACAACCAACTTGGTTGTGTGATAATAACCAATATTCTGGTGTGGACACTATCACAGTCTGACCAACATAGGCAACCAAATAATGTGATTCCACAGAAGTTAGGACTTAGCTTCATGTTTATTTGCTTTTTATTGTATAAGCATATTATGTTTACTGTAATAACCAAGTAAAATTTATTTACATTTGTATGCATGTTTATAATGTGCTATATATAAACTCAGTATTGGATAAGTAATACATTGATATCTAACAAAATCTCTTTCTGTGTGGTTGTATGCAGGGATGTACAAGTACACATGTACAGGTATGTACATGTGTATGAAGGTCAGAAGTCAGTGCTGGGTGCCTTCCTCAATCACCCTCTATTCTTTTTCTCCAAACTGGACTTCCCATCAGTTCACCTAGACTAGTGAGCCAGCAAGGCCCAGGGATGCTCCTTTCTCAACCTCCCCTAGTGGTTTGGTGACATAAAGTGCTGGAAATCAAGCTCAGGTCCTTATGTTTATACAATAAGGACTTACTGAGTCATCTCCCCAGCCCCCGTTTTCTAAGATTATCTTGAATCTCCTGACATGGATTGAATTGGGGTTACATTTTCAAGTGTTCTTCAGCAAAGCCAGTTGGAAAGTTTCCAGAATTTAGAAGACTGTAATAAAGAAAATGAAATGCAGCAGTGGTAGACATACGCTGTGATGAACTAGTTGGCATGCTATTCACACAACAGTTTAGTAATGAAGCAATTTCTCATATACACCTGGATGAAAGAAGCAGCAATATCACAGTGGTTCTCAGCCTGTGGGACGGGACCCTCACAGTGGTCACATATCAGATATCTTGCATATCAGATATTCACACTCATACCAGTTATGAGATAGCAACAAAATAATTTTATGGCTAGGGGTCACCTCAACATAAGGAACTGCATTAAAGGGCTGCAGTATTAGGAAGGTTGAGAACCACTATCTTAAGTATTCCCAGTTCTCAGACCAGACACAACTCACTGATTTCTTCTACTATCATTCTACTATTTCAACATAAAATTCAGTAAGCTTTTTTAATGTCATGGATCTTTGACAATGTGGTAAAAATCTAGGAAACATTTTGAAATGTTCTAAGTGCATAAAACAGAAATACAATAAAAAAGAATCAATTATTGTTAAATTCAATTAACAAAATGTCTTAACAATATAATTAGCATTATATTTTAATTCATTAAATAGCAAGATCAGCCAGAATATTCATTAACTAAAATATTAAAATGAGAATGAGAAGTATGAATTTAGAAATAACATCAATTATAAAGTAAAATCAAAATATTTTTCTTACATTTTTGTACAAAGTATGATTTTTTGATATTATTGTGATTGGTATAATAAAAGCTAATGGAAATACAAAATTCCAATTGAAAACCAGTAAAAAATAATTTGTTCAGTCAACATTTATAGATGACTTAAGTTCTTTCCATAAGTCAATAGACTACAGGCTTAAGAAGTACAAAAAGGCTGGGCAGGTAGATAAATAGAGAGCTTCCTAGCATATGCAAGGCCCTAGGCTACACACACACACACACACACACACACACACACATGAATTTTACTGAAAATGACTCTATATATAGTTTCTGTGTGAATATTCCTTGTGTTTTACTGGGGTGGAATATGTTTAAAAAGGAAAGTGCCATTTCAGCCATGTGATGATTTGTAACTAAAGCTTAGGAACAGGATAGTAGAGGCAGTTAAGTTAGAATCCAGCCATGATTTATTCCCAAACCCAAGAAGAATGATATTAAGAGGCAGAACAAGTTCCATAATAGGGAAAGTGCTGCTAATTAAAGTAATCATAGAGACATGGTGAGTTGGATGGGAAAAGTCCAAAGCACAGGAAGTCCATGAGTGCCCACTTAAGGAGGCTGGACTTGATATTGAAAGAAAAGTGAAATGAAGATTTAACATAATAAATTGGCCAGTTGAGCATATTGCCCCTACAAAGAAGGACTTAAAAAGAAAATTTGGTTTTTAAAGGAGATAAGGAAATCACCTAATGAGTCTTCACATAAAATGAGTCTAGCACACAAAAACAGAATGGGCTGATGGATGTGACAATGTATATAAAGAAAGGTGGGTAGGACAAAGATTGGGTAGACACAAATTTTGAACCTAGATATATAGGAACTGAGTTGGGTATTAACAAAGGTATTGAAAACCTGTATTAATTTTGGAAAATAGAGTGATAAGTTCAGCCATATTGACCAAACTTTTGGATAACAGAAGGTAAACACTGCAGAAGCTCAGCTCACACAGCCCAAAGAGACTGAAAAGTTAGAGGCGCTACACGTTTTCAACAAGAGCTGATGCAGTTTCTACTTCTGCTGCTACTATAGAAAAAGGCAAAAGATGAAAGCCAAAGCATACTTATGCTCAGACTCCTGAGACTGCTTCATTTATTTAGAATTAATTGTGTTCTCTTGAGTCCTGGACAGGGGACAGATGCTTTTGAAAGGAACTATAGTGGTTTTACTCCAAACCCTTTAATCAACATGAAAAGTAAGAAATAGCTTCCAAAATGAATTCCCATAGGTTTCTTAGGGTTCGTATCTCTGCACCACTACAATATCAACTGCTTTATTGACAAGAACTTCATATAGTAAAATTTATTACATGCAGTCTACAGACAATGAAAATGAGTCTTAGAAAAGATGGACTGAAAATTTTCCCAGGGTTAAGAATTCTTAATGACTAATTGTCCACTGCTATTGTGTAAAATTCAATATAGGAGAACACTTTTACAGCAAAACACATCATCAGCTCACTGCAGCCTCTTCACAAACATTTTTATGGAACACATATGATTAAAACCGTGATCCCAGAGTGGCTATAATTAATTCTATGACTGATTCTTTGGTAGACACCACTGAAATAGGTGGGAGGTGTAATCCACAAGTATAAGGCCAATACAGATGTCACTGGTGTGGGGACATTCTAAAATCAAGACCACTATAGTTTCATAAGCTTAGAGCACCATTTAGCAAGACTTTTGAGTATAATAAAAAAAGATAATACTCTGTCTGTTCTGCCAACAGATCCAATTTCTTTCTCCATGGAACATTATTGAAGAGTATTCAGTGGTTTATAGGCTCCTAGTTATTTTAACTTAAAAATAAACAAGACGGTCCAGAGCAGCTTTAAGAGACTGCCTGGCTGAGCTGGGATAAGGTTGGGGATGTGAGCATTGCAGGCTGGCTTATCTCTTTGATAGTATTTAGTGCAGGGAGTTTGACAAATTCAATTTTTTGTGTGACTTTGATGCTTCATGCAAGAAAGATAGGAAAGTGAAGACTTAGATCTTTCCAAAAAAATGGCTTTCAAATTCTTGGTTGAAATGATTATGTGGTTTTGGCACTTCCTATTTTTCCATCAGCCAGCATCCCCAGTGACTGACATGTATCCCCATGTATATTTTAAAGACAGATCTAAATAATCAGTAAACATTATTACGACCCTTTAAATGCTTTCCTCATCCTTACTTTGATTTTCTTTTTTCATGGGACATACATAACTAAATAGACTTTCCTTTTGACAAAAATTAGAAACCAAAAGCCCTCTGCCATTCATTACCCCAGGAAAGCTCCATGGAAACCACTCAAGGGAGATTCTGATGACTCTTCTTGTGGTCAGAAGGCAGCCCCTTTCTTTCACATTCTTCCTACTTCTTATGGTTCAGAGCCTTTTTCTACAGCCCATGGTTTCTGTTTCTCTCATCAGAGGTTTTATTCATGGAGCTTTTGAGGTGTGGTAGTGATGTATTTACACAAGGTTCTTTTCCAAAGATGAATCCCCCTGGGCTAGATTACATAACTTTTCCATTTATCAAAAATGATCATGTGTCTCAGCTTGTAGAACATAATCATAACAGAAAAAATTGTAATTAAGGCAGCTTAAATTCATTCCAGGAAAGGGTCTGATTATACCCATTTTCTTCACCTTATCTCCAAGTTAAACTCATCCTTTTAGTAGTGTCCCTGATACAATGAATATCTCCTTTAATGACGTAGAGCCTAAATCTGGAGAGCAGTTACAAAAGTCTCTGAGGACTCCTGACCATACAGAGAGAATATTATTCGGCTCATAAGGGTCTGTTAAATATGTAGTGTACCACTCTCCTAGAGTGTGGAAGGAAATAATGACCCAGGAAAACCATGAAAAGGGGCACTTTGCTTCCTGTTTAAGTTATCTAATCCATTCTGTGGGAAGGAAACAACCCTTCTCTATTTATATTCTGCTCTCTGAAATGTGAATTTGTCAGATATAGAGAAGAGTTAAGAGATGGTCTAAACTTCTCTTCTTAATGGAAGATGGAAAATCCACAATACAAAGAGATTAAGTGGTTTCATCCAAGGAAACTCAAGTAATAAAGTCACTAGCTAACACACCATGAGTAGATAGAACATAGGAGTTGGCCTTAGATCCAAAAGTACATGCTGTCTGTCTAAATCAAATCACATTGCACATTTCAGTGATGCTTTGCTAATGGGATGCCTTAGTGATACAATGCTGCAGGTAGTTCTGTTTTCATTAAGTTCATTGGAAATGAGTAGGTAATATATACAAAACTATACATCAATAGCAAAGGTATAGTTCAAGGTTTTTCAAGTTGAAATGAAAAGACAGATCATCCTGTATCATGTATTCTTAAACAAACCTCCATTGTGTGTGCAGCCAGTGATTCTTTGGCACATGAATGTTAGATAAATTGTCTTATTCTAACTCTGCAGAACAACTATGAGTAACCAATTTTCCCATTAGCCACTTATCCACTCCATTATCTCATACTTTATCCATGCAATTTTCTGAGCCATTATGCCCACGCTGGAAATCAGAAAAACTCCACTCAATATTTCAGAGAAAATTGCTTCCAGTAATTTGAATATGTTCCAGTAGACTGAGAAAATTGAGGTAAATTTCCCTTGTCTTTCACTTTTTCTTCATTGATAGTGATTTCTGTCACTCTTCTCCTTTTTGTCACCTGCTCCTTAATCCATAACTGACCCTAAGTCATTGAAAACAGTTGCCATTCAGTTGGCATCAAACAATCTACTTTTAGTTGGTTTTCAAAACAGCTTGTGTCATTGCACCCACGCCTACATAGTTTGTGAAAAGCTTGGGACTCTCCTTAATGTTTCCTCTATGTTACAACCTGTCTTACCCGAGCACTCATGCTTACTTATATAGTTTACTAAATGGAAAGAAGTACAGTATGACATCTGAAGGACAGTGACCTGCTCATTTTGCATCCCTTCTGATACACATTCACATCTGTTAAAAGAAAAAAAGGAAAATATCAGTCATCCTATCAAAGCTCAAACAACAGTATTTTCTATAATAATAAGGGAAGGGGATGTGAAGCTAGGAACAGTAGAATTGTCCAATCCCTCAGGAAGCTAAACAGTGGGGAAGGGAGAGCAGCTTTCTCTCTGTACTCAGCAGCAGATGTCTGAAGATCATGAAGTACTTCATTCTACATAGATGCTGAATGTTTGTCTAAATGAAGGGTATCTTTCGGTTATAGTATTTTTATCATGACAACAATAGGCAGGTTAGATGTGGCATCCTCTGTATCTAGCAAGGTATACTTCACTTGTGATTGCTGGGTATGAGCGGAAGGGCAGTGTGTTCTCTAGATTAGAGTAGAATCTGTACTCATAGGTGTCAGATGAATGGAGGATGGAGCAGTAAGAGGCTCCACATAAAAAATGAGCAAGTCATTCTGGGGAAACTTTACATACAGAAGAAAAGAAGAAGGAACAGAAGAAATAGAAACCATGTGGTCCGTTTCATGTCAGGCTACTCGGTTTGTTGTGATGTAAAAGCTTTCAGTTCATTACCTTTCCCCATCTCTCACACACACAGAGACTTCTACTTCCCACATAACATCTGCTTACCTACTGAATGCTTTGTGTGAATTAAGACAATTTCTGATTGTTCTTATTAACTGAGGAGTAATATAAGATCTTGAGATACAGGAGACATAAAGTCTCTGACGAATAGGAAGCAGTGGAAACATTCTAACTCATCCTTATTTGCAGAACCCACAGGAAGCAGGGATGGCTGCTGGAACATGCAGGACAAGAAACAAGTTTCCGAGTCATGCCTAAAACTTAGGGGAAGACACAGCTTCAAGAGAAGCATGAGCCACTCACTCTGAGAATGAATGTTGTGAACAGAAATAAAATTATCAAAGGGTGGTTTCAGAGACATATAGATTAACACATAGAAAGTTTACTAGAAGGAACATGGACTAGCCCTGACTTTTGGTATTAGACTCTTAATCCTCAAATTAAGGCAATTAGAAACTGAATTTGAGAAGTTAAACATAGTTTTGGTTGGTTTAGAGTGAGATGTGGCAGTGGCTGACCTTAAGCTCCATTTGCTTGAACAGTTCTTTCTCTGGCAAGTGTAAGGGGTGCAGGAAAAAGTGGAAATAAAATCTCAACAGAAATTATTTTCCAAGTTGTGTTTTATGAAACATATAGAAATTTTTCTAGACATGTTTGCTGTAATACTCCCTGAAAGGGCACTTCCTTTAAATCTCCTTGTGTGACTGAAAGCATTAGTTTAGCACCTGGTACCTCACAGAGAAGTCAGACCCTCCAAATATAGTCTGAATCTCAACCTAACAACCCATTGAAGGTGCTTTTATTGAGGGAGTGGCAAGGAAAGAGAGAGAGGGGAGAGAAGGGATCTACTTTATTCTACAATGCTGGCAACTTTCAAAAGATGCAACTTTGATATTTGTCAAGTTGGCTAGTCTAAAGTACATAATTATTCAGTTAAACACTAGTCAAGATGTTAGTATGAAAACATGTTTGTGGCTACCATTTGAAGTTTAAATAAAGGAGATTATCCTTAGGAATCCAGATGGCCTTCATCCAATTAGCTGAAAGATCTTAAGAACAAAAGAGAAATCTCTAATGGCCAAGAGACACTTGAAGAAATGCTCAACATCATTAATTATCAGAGAAATGCAACTCAAGATGACTCTGAGATTCCATCTCACACCTGTCAGAATGGCTAAGATCAAAAGCTCAAATGACAGCACATGCTGGCGAGGTTGTGAAGAAAGGGAGCACTCCTCCATTGCTGGTGAGACTGCAAACTTCTACAACCACTATGGAAATCAGTCTGGCGATATCTTAGAAAACTTGGAATAGCTCTACCTTAAGACCCAGCCATACCACTTCTGGGTATACATCCAAATGATTCCTCACCAATCCACAAGGACGTTTCCTCATCTATATTAATAGCAGCCTTATTTATAATAGCTAGAAACTGGAAACAACCCAGATGTCCCTCAAATGAAGAATGGATTAAACACTGTGATACAGCTACACAATGGAATACTACTCAGCTATCAGAAACAAGGAAATCATACAATTCGCAGCCAAATGGATGGAACTAGAAAAGCTCATCCTGAGTGAGCTAACCCAGACTCAGAAAGATGCACATGGCATGTATTTACTTATAATCGGATTTTAGCCATATAGTACAGGATAACTATTGTACAACCAACACACCAAAAGGAACAGGAACACATACTTTGTTCATGAGACTCTTTGCCCTAGTGGTGCTGCCATATAGACCCCAGTGTATGAGGAGGCTCTTGGCCCTCATGTGACTGCTGAACTGGGGTGGGGGACTGATGTGTGGGAACACCCCACTTTGGAGGAGTAGGATGGGAGGGTGGGAGGGTGGGAATGGGAGGGGCACAGTGTTGGAGATGTGGATTGAAGTAGTGAATAAACATTAAAAACAAACAAACAACAACAACAAAAAAACAAAATCAATTTACATTGACAAAGCAAAATCTTCCTCAGGACTTCTGCATCAGCTCATCCCTGAGACCTTTCTTCTTACCAGCCTGGCCCAAGACTTTGAACTGACCAGTCCCCACAAGCCAACAGGGGAAAAGTCCTAGAAATATATTGTTATAAATACATTTTAAAATTATATTATGCTATGCTATTAGTCATAGATTTGCCTCCCACTCACCAAATATAAGCATGCGAAAGAAGCAAGGGATTTAATTACTTGATTCTCTTTTGATAAGAGACACAAGAATTTGTTCATCATCTAGGAAATTAGATAATTTAAGAAAGGAGTCAGGCATGAAGGCATGCCATGGACAATCTGATTATTACTCAGGCTTCATTTTAGGCTTGAATAGGACAGTAATCATCTTGAAGAAGAATATCCTCCTTCATATGGTATTAAAATGCACATCTACATCCTTCCTCCTAAATTATGAATGCCTGGAAAGCAATGACAATGTCTTAGAACCTTTTCTTTGTCCTAAGTACATAATAAATGACTTCTAAATAAAAGAATAAGTAAATTTGCATCCTGAATGCTAGCAATCTAGTGCATGTTGTGGCAATGGGCTCTAATTTACCTAACAAGCTTAAATGCCTGACGGGTCCAAGGGATACACTGGGGAGAAGATTATCCTGATAAGTCAAGCTCAGTAAGGTAGCTGTTTATTTGCTACAGTGCTCATGTTGTCTGTTGAAGCAGAGTATACCTAACATTTTTGTGAGTACAGTATGGAGAGAAGGCCCCATCCATAGTTGTCAAACCCAGCCTATGTCCTGGCATTACTGCTTGGTACAAAACTTTGGGTATGCTGTTTAACATCTCTGACAATCCCAAGCTTCCCAAAGGTAAAATAAGAACAATTGCTAACCGGCAGGATATGTGTGTCAAGTAAATGATGGCAAGGAAAGCTAGTTGCTTGGTGCCCAGCCTGGGGAACGTTAACAACAAACTAGGCTTTCCAGACTTTGTATTGCAAAACTCCACAGTTACTGGGGTAACAAATGCCTTTAGCAAAACAACCAGCTCAAAAGAGCTTCCAGGCTTTGTGACTTTTTAATTGTGCTCAGACATTCTTTAATCCAAGGGGAAATCCCCAACACTGTAAAGAGAAAGTCACAAGAGAAGTAATGTAAATACAGATGCTAATTAAGGGTTCCTATAGACTTGGAAGAAACACTGGAAATCACTCAGAACCCATATCCTATAAGTTAGAAGAGCAAACCTTAGCTTCTGCCAGCACACAAATCGGTGGCCCAGGGAGCACACCCTACAGTTCAGAGGTGGACTTTAATTCTCCTATTACCAACAGTTGATATTCATGTCCCGTGGTTGACACACAGTAAACAGGAGGGATCTGTGTGTGTCCTGTCTCTCTGCTACCTGCCATATTTGGGCACCACTCCAAAGGCTTTGCCTGGTGTAGAGAGCTGCGACGTGCCGCGCCTTAAAAATGGCGCTGGTCTCCGCCTTCCACCAGCCCGACGGTGAGCGCTCTCGGTGGTAAACAAGTCCATATTTGGCTAAGACCGCTGATGTGGCTTTACTTGATTGGCTATACGTGGGCCTCTAAGATAGCACCATGTGGCTTTACTTGATTGGCTGTTCATTTAGTATTTAGCCTGTGGGTTGGGTCTGCCCGGCCCCCATTCGGAAGACTGTTTTCAAGGGACCTGAATAAACTGCAGGAGAAGAGCTTTTGTGAGTCGCGTCGTTCTTGCCGGTCGAGAGGGACGCGACAGCCTGGGGTTTCTCCCTTAGCTCAAAACACTTTTGGTCCAGACTTTTCTGTTAACACATTATCCAAGTGGACTACCATTGGAAAGTAAGTGATTCGTCCAAATTCACTCTGCTATCAAATGGGAATGATATTTGAAGTCATTCAATCTGGCTCTGGGAATCATAATTTCCTGTTCCCACAAATCATATCTGTCTCTTCTACTTTATTTCTGGTGTTCAACCCTTGTGATACCCAGTTTCAGATAAATTACTGAATATATAACTTGATTAGAATCATACAGATCAGAAGAAAACAGGAAAAGAACTAGCAAGAGAGGGATGGATGATATGCAAAGAGGACCCTGAAGGAGGGGGACAAAGAAGACCAAAATATTTAAATATGCACGGCAGTGTCATAATGATGCATGACTTTAGTCCTGACTCAAAAGTTAAGAATATAATACATGTAACGTATTATATGCTCAAAAATGTGGATGAGTAGGAGGAGGTGGGAAACCACTTAGAATTTTGTGATGCTGCAATTGAAGGGTAGCATCCTTTGGTCTACACAAGAGTGGAGCCTTCCTAGGGTGTGAACAGGACACAGCTCCACAGGAAGGCACACCTCCTAGGCACCTGTGACACACACTTCCTGTCAGTGAGGTATTTTTCTTACTTTATTTTGGGGAATCATGAAGATCAGAGACATTAAGCAACTTGTCCATGGATTTTCACATTGCTAAGGAAATGGCATTATCCAACTGTCTGTAAAAGGCCACTACTGCCATTTATTTCTCCTTGGTGAGCAGGTATGTTAAATATAGAAGGAAGATGTGTAAAGGATATGATGAGTGATCTTTTCTCCATCCAGAGTACACAGAAGGACACTATTTTGAGTGACAAGAAACATAGAAAGGGAGTAGTTGGTTCTTATGAATAGATAGCATAACTTTAGTGATAATTAGTGGTTTTCCACATGTTTTCATTCAGAAAGAGTTTAGAAATTGCGATAAAGGACTTGGCTCTAATTTACTTTAGCCATATAACCTTAGGCTTGCTACAGGCTCTAGATAAACTTCAGCATATTTTATACAATACAAGTGACTTTATTTACTTTTGTGTACTTTTTTCTACTAAACCTGATGAGTAAGAATGTTTTAGATATAGAAAGAGTCGGGAGACCTGTGAAAGGGTATGCTCCTGGGAAGATATGGGGTTGACCCTAGCTGAGACTTCTAATAGCGGAAGGCAAAAAGACAGAAGTGGCCACCTCATAACCTGGCAGGACTTCCTGTGAGGGAGGGGGACACCAACCCACTCACAAACTTTCAACCCATAACTTACCCTGCATACAAGATGTACAGGGATAAAGATTGAGCAGTGATTAAGGGAATGGCCAACCAATGACTGGCACAACTTGAGACCCACCCCATGGGAGAGAGGCAACTCCTAACACCATTAATGATGTGCTGCTATGCTTTCAGACAGGAACCTAGCTTAACCATCCTCTGAGAAACCCCCACCCAAGTAACAGGTAAAAACAGATGCCGAGACCCACAGCCAAACATTAGGTGAAGCTCAGGGAGTCTTGTACAAGAGTGGGAAGAAGAATATATCGATCCAGAGGAGATAAGAACTCCAAAAAGACAAAAAAAAAAAAAAAAGAGGACAAAAAGACCAACAGAGTCAACTAACATAGGACCTTGGAGCTTACAGAGACTGAAGAACCAACCAAAAAAAAGTATGTATGGACTGGAACTAGGCCCCTTACACATATGTAGCTGATGAGCAGCTTGATCTTCATGTAGATCCTTTAGCAAGTGGAGCAGGGACTGTCTCTGACATGTGGACTTTACTGCCTGCTTGTGGATCACTTCACCCTAGCTGGGCTGCCTTGTCTGGCCTCAGTGTAAGAGGATGCTCTTAGTTCTGATGTGACTTGAATAGCTGGGGTGGATTGATGAATGGAAGGCTCCCCCTTTTCTGAGGATAAGGGGAAGGGAGAAAAGCAGAAGAGGGAGGGAGGGTGGGACCAGGTGAAGAGGAGGGAAGGGACTGTGATCAGGATGCAAAATAAGTAAATAAACAAACAAGTAAACAAATTAATAAATAGAATATTTTAGATATAGATAAAAATATACAATCCTATTTTCTAAAATTGATATTTTTACTAGAAACTAAAAGTATTTGAAGTCAGATGTTTTGTGAAATATTTCTAGATTAATTTCTGATATTGACTGAAACCACTGGAGGGTATTGGTATAACCCAAAATAAGACAAAAGGGAACTTTAGGAGAAGGTCCAGTCCAAACCCTATTACTATATACTGCAGAAAATAAAGGCTTTGAGATATTGGGGGTGCTCTGATTCACCCACAATACTCTAAATAAGCAGAAATTGGAATACAGGGTTTTTGGGGGGTTGGTCTTTACCTCTTTTAATGTTGTCTGACTTTTTCCACAGTTTAATTACTCATACCTATCGTTCTTTTCACATCATCTAGGAGTTGAATATATTCAGTGGTCAGACAGCCTCCTGAGCTGTCAGATAGATGAGAGACATGAGGTCACAAGTAACTATTCCAAATAACCACCATTGTTCTCATCTCTAAAGGTTGTAACCATGAGCTACAGGACTCCTTCCCTTCTGTCTGTGGTTACTCAACGGTAAGAAAGCACCAGTCATTGAGAAACTTCAGGGAAGAGCAAAGAACACTAGATGAGACATCTTTTCCCCTTGAGCTCATAAAAAAGCAAAGGAAGGTGATGATCTTTCAGGAGTGTTAGCCACCCCTCCTTCCTTCAGATTCTTTTTTTACTTCCACCCACAGAACACATTTTAAAAATAGGACTATTTAGTCATTGGCTAAAAGGAAGTACCTAAGGCTAGCGGTTGCTTAATTGTTTCATGTGTTAAAGAATTAATTTCAAAACCTTTACGTAATCCCAATAGATTGTAAATTGACAACAGACAATATTAATACCATGAATAAACCTCTAAATGGGAAGAAAACTTTGAGAGCTTCCCATACTCTTACAGCCGCTAGAACATATATTCAAGACAGGTTGCCCTTTCCTTAGAAATGAGACTAGGGATTAGAAAGTCCACTTTAAATATATACAATAATAATGGTTGAAAATGATATGACTATAACTTCTACTAGTTGGTTGTTCCATTACATGAGTCCTTTCCATCATATGTTAGCCCCCTCCCAGCGTTCTCTTCATTTGAATGTCACAACCTCACTTGCTCAGTGTAGGAAGTATGCTTGTCATTGTTTGTCCCCTTTCACCAGCACCTAAGATTCCACACTGCAACTGATCCCTAATAACTACTTCTGTTTCCAATGCCTATTCATTTGGCATATTCCCCATAAATTTGAAAAATACATAAAATTAGTCTTCCACCCAATAATACAGATGCATGTGAAGGTATTTCATGTATGTACTCTTCACTGAACTAATAATCCAAAATCTTATGGCCAATCTGGTCCCAAAGCCTCTTCCAGTGGAGTCACTGTCTCTAGAAAGTGTCTCATTAGTCAAATCCCAGAAAGAATGTGACAAAGATTGAGAGCAGCAGAATCTAGCAAAATACAATGACACTCCTGTCATCAGGCTCACTTCTCTTCTGACCTCATTGTTTGTGAATATTCTTTTCTCATTATGTCACGTGCTTTCAGACTATATTATAAAATAACCTCATTCACTTTCATATCATTTTTGAAAAAAGATATTTCTCCATTGTTTGAACATGAATATAAGATTTTAATTTATTACTACCTATTGTTTTTTTAGTTTATATTCCATGTTAATATCATTGCCTATTTTGTTTCTACTTAAATTAAAATTTTAGTTGTATATATAACATAGCTGTATTCATTAATGAGATACCATGTTATGTTTTAATACATGCACATATTTTGCCATTTAACATATTTGAATCAGAGGAATCATATCTACCTACAGGATGGTTACAGATAACAAAAATGTACTATACATATTTCAAAGAGCTTGGAGAAAGTTTTCATTTCTTACCACTTTTTACTCTTGACTTTCATTTCCCCCAAGATTCCCCTGCCTACCCATGCACTGTCCACCACAACATCAATACTGATATGTACTCCCCTTCCTAAAAAAAAAAAAAAAAAAAAAAAAAAAAAAAGACTAGAGTTGAAGGAAGCAGTTTATGCTGAAAAACAGAATTGGAAAATTAACATTTCTTTTTTTAGAGAAAGAAATCTCTAGCTCTCTACAGAATTTATATGAACATTCCCCTCCATAGAGGAATCTCCAAGGTTGGACGAATGAGTGAACTTTCACCCTTCGCCTCTGAAACACAGCCCCTTCCACATAAATTCAAGAACAATAGACTCAAGGAGCAGCTCTTTGGTAGATTCACAAAGTTGAAGATTTTACCTATGAAAGGCTATTAGAAAATGCTTTCCTAATGAGTGTGTGTGTGTGTGTGTGTGTGTGTGTGTGTGTGTGAGAGAGAGAGAGAGAGAGAGAGAGAGAGAGAATAGACACTGTGTGTCCAGAGTATCTAAGTCCTGTTTTTAAACATATCAACGGTGCCGGCATGAATAGCATACTTAACAGATTGCTTATTTTCATATAGTGCCTCAAGGCAGTATAAGAAAATAAATATGAGGGCTGGAGAGATTGCTCAGTGGTTAAGAGCACTGGCTACTCTTCCAGAGAACCCAGGTTCAATTCCCAGCACCCACATGCAGGTCACAACTGTCTGTTAATTCCTGTTCCAGGGGATCCGAGACCCTCATATAGGCATGCACGCAGTCAAGCACCAATGTACATAAAATAAAAATAAATAAATTTTTAAAAATAATTATGAAGTTGTCAATATGGCTCAGTGGGTAATAGCCCTTGTCAACAAGCCTAGGCAACTACGTTTGCTCCCCTAGACCCACAATCATACAATATGTCATTTGACTTCCACATACATACATATTGTGGCATGTATAGGCCCAAGTACATACACAAACACAAAATGAGCAAATACATTTTTTAAATGAAAGGAACTTTGTAAAGATAGAGTTAGTTAGATTTACTGAAGTAAATCAATGTTTTTCTGTTAATTACCGTGAGATACATGCTGGGTTACAGTGTCCCATGAATCCATGGGCAAACAGGGAACAAAGGTTGGCCTTCCTGAAGTCTTATTACTAGACCCTAATAACTTTTATTACCTGACCAATCCAGATTTTTCATGGGTGGCTATATATACATATATATATATATATATATATACATATATGCTTCTTTTTCACACTTTTTTTTGTGTTGCCATGTATTGGTCCTTATCAAGTACTAAATTCTGCAATATTAAGATTATTTTTAGTAATAATGACAATACTAGTGATTTTATTTTTTGGTGTATTGTAAAACATAAACAACAAAGTGTTACTGTTCAGGCATGTGAGTAGCAGTCCAGTATGGTGTCTCATTCATTTGGGTGCCCTCACTACTGTAACTAAAATAAGTGATCATTAAGATTGTATATCAGAACCTTTAATAATTGCTCATACCTGCCATCCTCCACCTCGGAAGTTGCAGCAGGGGGGTTTGCTATGCATTTGAAGCCAGCCTTTCATACAGAGTAAGACTCTGATTTTTAAAAAAACATAGTATATATTGATTCACTTCAAAACCATTACTCCACTTTGTTAAAAAAATTAACTATATTGCAGAATCTAAAATTTTTGGTTCTGTTTTTATAATCTGTAAATAAATGTTTCTGTTTGGTAAAAATGCATGTTCTTAACTTCAAAAAAAGGGAAGGAAAGAAGGAAGGAAGAAAGAAAGGAAGGAAGGAAGGAAGGAGAGAGAGAGACAGAGAGAGAGAGAGAAAATATGTTTTCCCATAGACCTGCATTATTTACAGTTTTGATTTTTGTTTTGGTTCTGTTCACCAGATATGGGTTAGAACCAAGTTATACCTTCTCCTATTTCCTGTCCTTATGGATTTTGCCTAGTTGCTAAACCATATAGTATCACCCTAAACAGGTAGGATTCCTCTTTCTCATTGTAATCTAAACTTAATCTAGTCCATCTGTTTAACAGGTGCCAATTTTATCCTAAAGCTGATAGGTGATCAAATTAGTGCATTTTTATCCATCTCTCACACTATAAAGTATTATAAATGAAATATAAAGTTGTAAATACAAAGAAAGGAAGAGAGAGAAGTAGAAAGGAGAGGTAATGAGGTATCAGAAATGAAAGCAAAATGGAGAGAAATAAGACAAAGGCTGTAAAACAGAATCAACAGACCCAGAAATGTATTCCATAACAAGTCATAAATTCCCTGTTTGATCGAAATTAACTTTAAATTTGTTCAGTAAAGACAACGTGAGGTTGGGGAGGACTCTTTGTCCTAGTTAGCTTCAATGGCCAACTTGACATGACCTGCAGTTATTGGAGAGGAAATACTTGATTGAGAAAATGCCCATCAGCCTGGCCTCGGGGTATGTCTGTGGAGGATTTTCTTAACTGTGAACTGATGTAGGACAACCCAGCCCACTGTGGGTAGTACTATCCCTAGGCAGGCGAACTTAGGACTCCATGAAAAAGTTGGATGAGCAAGAACTAGCAAGCAGTGTTCCTCCATGGCTTCTGCTTCAAGTTCCTAATTGACTGCCTGCCTTGATTTTCCTCAGTGATGGATTGTGATGTGGAGGAGGAAATATAAGCCAAACAACCTCTCGTGGTTGCTTCTGGTCAGGTTGTTTTCAATTACGGCAATAGAAAGGAAACAAAATACACTCATTGATCTCTTGATAAAATGTGTCCCTAACCTACAAAAGACAGAATTGCTTAGAAGTACTACTCTGCCTTGTCCTAAAAGCCCAGAAGTGTTTCCTCCTGAGCTTCTACGTGGAAATAATAATGATCAAGTGGCTCTCCTATTGAACAAAAAATGGTACCCTAAATTTCTCTCTGATGATGTATGTGTCTTTCATTTCATCCAGGCATTCTCTTAAAAATTATGCTCTATCTCTTAAAAATTATGCTCTATCCTTCTAACACAATTTACTCCCTTTTTACAATTTGCCTGTGACACTAAAACATCTGTTTCCATAGCTTTTCTGAAACTGTCCCAAAAGTAACATAAGTGTGCTTGTAACTTCACACTGAACAAATGTTTCACAGTATTATCTGCCCCACCTGGGCCTGGTCTCACTCTCTTTTTGAAGTCATCTAACATATCAGAGCCTAAGATGGTTTCATAAACAGTGTTCCTGAGGTGGCTGCCCTTCTGCTCAAGTACCCACCAATACCAATCACACCAATACTGAATGTGTCTTCCTGTTTCTAAGTGTTCATGTCCTGCACTTCTTTCTTCTGCTATTTTACTTTCAAATTCAGGCATGAGGAATGGCAAGTTTGGTTTCCAGGGTGTCTATGTTGCTCTGGGATCCACATTCACACATTCAACTCTGCCTTCAGGCTCTGTGGAGCATGATACCTAAACCAGAATACGAGAGGAGATGCCCTTCTCTATTGGCTATTTATTCACGAGATGTTCAAGTCTGTTCTAACCTTAAAACTGAATAACTGTTTTTATAATCACTAGCACCTTATATTAATTTAATTTACATTTTATTAACTCCATACACCCTACCTAATAGTAGCTCACCACAACTGACTTTACTAATTTCTTCTCTTCCTCGGTTTGTTTATTGTCTACTGTGTGGAGTTCTGTTGGCAACCTCTCTCCAATTTCACTTACACTTATCTAAGATCCTCATTAGTGTGACACTTTGCTCCCAACAGTCAAACATCCTGGTTTTATACACTGACCATGTCCAGTTCTCAAATGACCATAAGTCCATGTTCTTTTTTTTGAGTTTGAATAATTTTTTCTTTATTTTTTATTTCTTCAAGTTACATCTCAATCGCAGTCCCCTCTCTATTCCCCCCTCCAGTCCCACCCTCCCACCCTCATCCCCCATCCTCTTCCCTTTTTTTTAAGTTTAAGGTATATCTTATTTCCCCCTACAGTTTCCCCTTTCAGTCAAACAAATGGCTCTTTCTCTTATAATAATAAATACAATACAAAACAACAGAGGTAATTAGGCCACAGTTATGAGGGTTATATGGCTTAGCATACATTCCCAATGTCCAGTCCATATGTATTTGGACCCTGACTTTAACATTCTACTATCTAACCATCTCCATGAGTTTAAAGTTCTATATCTAACTCAACATTCATACTAACTTGCAACACAATTTTAAAAGCATCTTCTTAGGTCTATAACACTCTCTTGACTCCTAAACAACTCAAAATTTAATTATGAGACTCTAGCTATCTGTTCTTCAATCACCTCCATGTTCTGAAGGTAACAGGGACTCAAGCCTACTGATTTTACCCCCTTGTAGCCTATATTCTGTCACACTCAGCAGTCAGAATCACAGTCTCTTGCTGTGGGTTCCATGATATTCATTGCACTCTCTTCCCATGTCTCTTCCTGTTCCTCATTTTTAGTAGCTACACTTCAATTATTCAGAGCCGCATCTAGCCTTCAAGTCTCAGTGTAAGTTCTAGTTCACCAAGAGCAGTCTAGTTTTCACCAGTGTTTCATCTTTGCACAAAAGCAGATAAGCCTGCTGTAGCATGCATAAGATATACTATATCATCAATATATAACATGTCTTGCCCTTCTCTATTTCAAAGTATATGACTACTCTTAACAATGTTGCAGTTATACAACAAATATTTGACCTCAGCATGAATTAACATCTTAACATTTCAAACATCAAAATAAGAAACTTTTAAAATGTGTTCATAAGACAAATTATAAAATTTTAGACCCTAAATTTAACCCAAGTAGGTATAGATAAGGAGATGGATAGAAGACAGAGAGGGAGGCTCAAATGTGTTTACTTGATGCCAAAAATCCAGAAATATTGAACCTCAAGGTTTTTGGTCTCCAACTTGAAATATTTTTCAACAGAAATTCTATTCTGCTTTTGATATATGGACATTAAATAGACTAAAGATAAATTGTAAAGAGTCAGGTGCAAACTGTATAATGTTAACAGATTTAGGGTGATTTTTAGTTATCTTCTCCTTCAAGCAGTTATAATACTTATTTTAATATATGAAATAATGACTTTCTTATACATTATAAACAACATAACTTCTATATGATCAAACTTCTACTAATTATGTTAGCTAATAATTTTATTAAACATATAAAACATTATATTTTATTTCAACAAATTAATAGAAAGTAACTATTATAAGGATACAGAAGAAAATAAGATGGGCATATTGAATTTGCATGATATATAGCTTTATCATAGCAAAGTTCTATGAACTAATCAACTTCAGGCAATTAATTTGAGATGTATTTCATTTCTATAATGTACATACAAATAAATATACCTAGATAACACTTTCTGGTGATTTCTCTCTTTACTCCAAAACACTATTTGAAGCCTTGTAATTAAGATACTAAACTGACCCTGAATTCCACCAACAGCTATGTGATCTAGGTTCAATCATTTAACAACTCTGAGTTTATTTCATCATTTCCAATATATAATAATAGTTATTATTATACTCTTGTATTTAATATAGTGTGAAAATGTATTAAGTAGCACATCTTAGAAATTGTTTATAAAATTTAGCCATTGCTTTATGAATAAATGTAACCACCTAGGAATGAAGTCATTCAAGACTACGTTGATTCAACTTGAAATGACCAGTCTGTCAGTAATATCAGATGACTTCCTCCAGCCTTGGTTACTAATGAATGGCTAAGCCTGTTGCTGTAAATAAGTGGGCAATAGGATCTTCCTTAAAAAACACATGTGGCTCAAGATTAGACTTCTTCTGCTTTGTGGTCTCACATGTCTGACCACAGCATCTATTTTTAATCAGTGTCTGTGCTTTTTTAGTGACATCCAACTCCACACATCAGAGTCACCATTCTTACGATGATGTAGAGATGTGTGACACTCTTAATTGTCACATCCTTTGTGTTCAGTTGTTTTTCTTTTGTTTATGATTTCAACATGATTTCTACTGTGGAAAATTTGAAAATACAGAAGAGTGAGAGGGGCATAGGTTACTCTCTGTTTAAAACTACAAAAAATAAAAAATAAAGTAGGAAGTCAATTGTCTTGATATAACCTATCTAACTAATAAACCTGGAATGGTTCCAAAGTAGGCTTCTGCAATGACAACAAATTAGCATTGTTTTAAACTCTAATTGAATAAAAGTATTGAGACTGAACAATGGTTTCAGTAGCTCTCTAGAATCCTAACCTAAGCCATGTCTCTAATAACAGTACACAGTGGATGTGTGTTCTTTGCCACTCAGCTGCTTAACAAAACTGATGGAGAAAATATGCTCAAATTGAGATCAACATGGGTTCAGCTAATGTGGCTAAAACATCAATAGGCTGCAGTCTTTTAAATGTCCCCAACCTTGAATCAGACAGATCTAAGTTCAAATCCCAATCATACAGTTTCAAAGCCCTAAGAACCTGAACCATTTAATAATTTGTATTTCTGAGATAGACAGACTTTAATAAGACTAGAGAGAAAATGGGGGTGGGGATGAGAGGCCCATCAATTAACAGTAAGCACTAAATGGAAAAGCAGCAAAGGTTAAAGACATAGACTGTATAGGCAGAGAAATGTGCAAAGAGAGTTGAGAAAAAAGCCTCTCTGATGGCATAAAAAATATTATAGGACCTTTGATGTATACTACATAAAACAGTGTCTTACCCTTCTCTAAAGAATTAGAACAATCATTTCTAGAAACTGTGCAGTTACACAGGAAATATGTGATTTCAGCATGAATTATTTTTCAAATGTACATACTTCAAAACAGAACTGGGAGATACCCAATTGGTAATGATGCTTGCTGCTGAACCTGGTGACTTGAGTTCAAGAGAGCACCAATGCCCTCAAGATGCCCTGTGGCCTGTGCACATAGACCTTGGCAGGCCTGTATGCGTGCAGTAACATACATATACAAATAAATAAATGAGGAAAGAAAGACTTCAAAATAAGAAAGCTATCTGAGATGCTTTTTCAAAGACCAATTAACTGTAACCTGAAGAAAGTGAAGAGGTGTGCTTTGTGTGCCTATGATAATGATACTTCAGAGAGAATGAGAAGCGAGCATAAGTCACCAACTAGAATTGGTATCACAAGATGAATATTAGAAAATCAATAGCTTTTTGGGGAATCCAGGTGCTGAAGGGGTACCAAAGAACATCCTTACCCCCCAAATTTCTTACTTTTCACAAGGAAAACAATTTGTACATTACTTGTGTATGAAAAAAAATCATCTTTATATGTATTCAAGAAACTGGCATTAGAGGTCACATGACAAACAAATGACAACAGTGGGACTTTATCTCAGATCAGCCAGACTCTATGCTCTTAACCAAAATGCTATGAAAAGCAACTCTATTTCAAATAATAAGACAATGTGTAAATAAATCAAAGTAAAATGTTAAATAAGATTTTAAATTTAGAGCTTAGTCTTAGATGCTGTTCCAATAGACCTACTAGCTGGAACCTAATGACTGCTGAAGGTCCACTACCCATATCCCCCTACTTTGCATTCCTTAGGCTGCAGGTATTGTTGGCATGTGTGTGCTCTCTGGATGAGGTCAGAAATGATACATAACCACATTATGCAACACACATATGTGTACACATGAGCTCATGCAATACAAGAATGAACACACATGCATACACATGCACTCATACACACACACACACACACACACACACACACACACACACACACACTCCCACCACTACAACTGCTGCAGTGCCCACCACTATTTCTCTACATCCTCACTGAAAACAAAGAGAAAACCTGAGATAATCTAGCCAGTGAGACAGAGGAGGAAGTCAAATTTTACCACAACATAGCGTCATTGTTTTATGTATTGAAAAGTAGAGGCATGTAAGTCAGAACCATTCAACATTACAGCATTGATAATACAGAACAAAAATCTAAATGACCATAATTTGTGCATTAGAAGCTGGTGGTTAGCTTTCACCCTCTCTGGTAAATCTGGAGAGTTGGTAACTCCTCCCAAACCTTGTTGCAAAAACATCTACACAGTTGCTATCATCACTAGGTTTGGTACAAGGGCCATTCAGTAGTAGTGTTTATACCTAAGCCCCTGGCTGCCACCTGCTACCACTAGACCCCCACAGGACCAGGTGTTTCTCCTGGAAATGGGTACAACTGCTGTCCCCCAACTCCTCCCACTGGAGGGAATTTGCAGTCTCTCTTTTTCATGTGACTTACTTCTGACTGACAACGGATTGTCAGGACTATACATTTGTTCATATATTAGCAGAAAGGGAGTCTGAAACATACGTGGTTTTTAACATACTTGATTATGTTGTGAGAATCCAAAAGTGCCCTTTTCTGTATCCCCCCCCCCCCTGTTCTAAATCAGGTAAGAATTGAAATCAGTTATAGATCATTCTGAAAATTTCTCAACACTCACAGTTAAGGGTTAATTAAATGTATTTATTTAAGTGAAGCACACACACCTTCATTTCAGGCCTATAGTGCTGCAAAAGACACATGGGAAAAGGGGGGAAGGGCTGGGCCAGTTAACATCTCTTCAAGAACCAAAGTTGCAGCTCCTGCAATGTTTCTCCACACTCAAACTCCACACATTGATGTAGATCTCGGGTCTCCCCAGCCTTCCCTCTGTGAGAAGCAGCAATGCCAATGAAATCTGCAGATATGATGATTGTCGTCATTATTTAACACTGACCAGCTGTGCTGCTCCACTCGCAACTGGCACAACACAGGCTTATAGTTCCTTCCTCAAGGACTATGGCGATAGCCAGGTAGTGTGAATTCCTAGCAACTTTTCCATAGCTCAGCTCTAGAAGCTCAGAGATGGAACCATATACACTTTCTCACAAGAGTATACTGGCCATCAATTACAGTGGCACACGGTGACACCTAGTGGACACAAGTATATTTTAAGCTCTCAAACTGATAATGTAAGTGATTTTCAGTTCTCCCCTTGCCCTATAAATATTCAGTGTTTCCGTTTGTGAATTCTGGAAGATTTCGAAAGAAGACAAAAATTTTTCTCTTCCTATTACAAAATATAAGTGCTCAGAAGGACACACTCCAAGAAAAGTTACCTTTGAAGATTTTTTTATGAAAATAAATCTTCAAATGACGTATTAGCTAGTAACCACAGCTTCAAGAGAAAGGCATAGGACTGGAAACGCAGATCAGTTGATAGAGAGGTTGCCTAGAATGAGCACACCCTGGATTCCACATCCAGCATTCAAAATCCATAATGCTAGGGTATGCCTGTAATTCTAATACTGTGGAGATGGAGTCTTCAGGATCAAAAATTCAAGACTTTGCACAGGTACATTACAAGTTTGAGGTCAGCCTGAGGGCACATGAGATTCTATCAAAAATTATTAAAAGGCAATTTTTTTCAAATTCAAAATTATATTTGTGAGTCAAAACACCAGGCCTCCAAGAATATAGGAATATGAAAGAGAATCATTTTCCAGAACTGCTTGAGTAGAAGCCAAAGATTTATGGTTTCAACTATGTTAAACATTCATTGACTGTGTGACCTTAATCAAATTATGTGACCTCTCTGTGCCTTTGTTTTATATCCGATAACATAAGAAGGTTGGGATTTAGATGACTTTTGAAAGACCACTCACAAAAGATGATAGACTTCTGTGCCAGTCACTGAACATGGAGATGCTCAATTTTGAGATCACCACTAAGAGCAAAATACAAGCCAGGTTTTCCCATGCATGGGTGTTCTTCCATATCATAAATTTATTTGTCTCTAGTACTTAATTCACTCATAATTTTAACCTTAAATGCATCATAATTTCATTCATTTTTGAATAAAATTGCATTAGCTTTGAACGTTCTCTACATTTGCTTCACTAGAAGGAAAAAGGATCTGGGCTGGTCGCCCACATTAGTAATTACAGCCACTGAGAGGCTGAAACAGCTCAAAGCCGTCGTGGATAGAACTGAAAACAATCATCCTGAGTGAGGGAACCTAGACTAAGACAAGCATCACATTTTCGGTCATATGTGGATGTTAGCTTTAAATCTTTAGATATTTATTCTTCATTATTAATATACATAGAGATTAGGAAACTATTAAGGGGCCATGAGGGTGGAGGGTATCTTTCAAGGAAGGGGAGATTAAAATACAGTATTATAAAGGGTGAAAAGAAAATAATGGAGCAAGAAGAATTAAGCAGTATGGAGAATAAGAGAAGAGGATAGAGGGGCAACTATGAGGAGGCATAACTAACACTAAAGACAATTTGAAAAAGCCATGGCAAACTACTAATGTACAAGTTTCCTAAAATATTTCATAAGTGTACATATATTGAGAGTTTACATGGAATTTCACCATAACAAGACCAAAATTCCCCAACTAGACCCCACATGCTAGCAAATAAAAAGCCTAGTATCAGGATGGGTTATATACTTTTGAGTTTTTAGCCAATGGGGCCCCCATAGACCCAAAAACATTATAGGTTATTGCCTCTACCCTTAGTTACCCTCCAGAACTTGAAAAGGAGACCTTGTTGCTGAAGATACCACCTACTCAAACCACAAACACAGAAAAAGTAAGTGGGTGCTGTTCAGAAAGCGTCAGCCCCATTGGATGGTTTCATAGTGCTGGAAAGGTGACATGAATGCCATGGGAAGAAAAAAAGTAATGATCAGTCTCCCCCAGCTTGAGCCATGCTGGCTACAATAATCATTGGTCTGGCAAGATATGCCCACAAGTATAATAGTAGCATGAAGTCTACCAAACATATAAGAAACAAACGATGCAAATAGGTTATCCATTTCTTTCTGACTGGAATTACAGCCCACTCCAAGAGATGGGATGCATATCTGGAATGATTAACAGGGCCAAAGAAACTCTGCCTAGCCATAGGCCTTTGAGAAAAACCTACTACAACTTATTATGCTGTTAAAATAGACATAGTATCAAGATGACCCCCAACAACTTATTTCTACTTTTTCAACTTTCATCAAAGTAGCTTCAACTTTCAGTAGATGGCAATTAGTATGAAGAGCCACAAACTGGTCCATATGATGAGAATAAGAGTATTCAGTCCCAAATGGGAAGTCTGTATCACAGCCCTCTCCCCAAAACTCAGGCATATTCACAGTAAAAGTTGTGGAAAGATTGCAAAATCTAGAAGTGGTAAATGATGTTTAAAAAAACCAAACTATTTTCTGGGCAGAACAGGTTAGTTGCACATATGAACTCACAATAACTCAGATTTCATGCACAAGACCTGTGCAAATTTAAGCCATACAAGATCACAAGATGAAGGCAGATAGGGACATATGAAGTCCCTTAGCAGAGGAACACTTGTCATTTAATAGATGATGGGAGAAAGTCAAATTTCTTAAGTGGTGTGACTAATTGTAGTTCAGTCACACTCTAGGGAAGTCCCCAAACCAAAGATTATTTGGGGGATGTAAATTGGACTTGGAGAGGAAGGAGAGAGAAAGAATATGAAGTTGATTGGACAGGTAGATGGGGAGGGAGTAAATATGGTCAGGATACATTGATAAAATTCTCAGAGTTAATAAAAACCTTATTTTTTTTTTTAAAGAAAAGGAATGGCTGGAGAGATGGCTCCATTGTTAAGAGCACTGGCTCCTCTTCAAGACCCAGGTTCAATTCCCAGTACTCCCATATGGCACCTAAGAGCCACACATAACTCTAGTCCCAGGGGATCTGATGCCCTCTTCTGGCCTTTGTAGGCACTGCATACCTGTGGTGCATAAACATACATGCAAGCAAAAAACCCACATACAGAAAATAAATAAATCAAAAAAGGAGAGAAAAGAAAGAGAGAGAGAGTTGTACCTTATATATTTTGTAGACTTCATCTGTCATGTCATCTGGGGCTAGATTTATGTGCTATGTAAGTGCAAGTGAAGATGAGGGGGTACAGGGAAGTAGGCAGATTCTGGGAGAGATGAACATTTTCAACACTTAATCAATTCCCACAACATTTACAATCTATTCAAATTTTCTAGTTATTTTTAATCGGAATATAAGTTATATTTCATAGAAATGTGATCATTTACTTCCTGCATTCAAAATATTCTCCTGTGATTATGATTAACATTTATTGGACCCATAGATCTATAGCTTTGATTTTTCTGTCTTTAATATTAAAACTCATCTGTTATTTCCTTATAAGTTTTTTCAAAGTAATTCTTTATTAGATTTACATAGAAATAAGTGAGTTTGTTCTTCAATCCTTTTTACTTTCTACTAAAAGCTACAAATTTTTTCTTTCTTTTGTTTTGTTTTTGGCTTTGATTTTGACTCTGTGATATATGGTCTCATGTAGCCCAAGCTATCGGCCTTGAACTTCTGATCCACATTCACTCCACAAGTGCGTTGAGTACAGAAGTGCACCATCACACCCTGCGTATATACAGCTGTGCATCAAATCTACAGCTTTGTGTTATGCCAAGCAAGCATGCTACCAACTCAGCTACATCCTTAGATCCCATGTCATGGTTTGGTTTTATTATGACTTTACACTCACTAATTCCTCATTTCTTTCTATGGGTCTTGCATGCCATTTTATACCTTCTTGTGTTGGTAATACAGCTAATCATTTTTACAGTTTTTACTATTTTTAAAATATAAACATTTAGTTGTATTTTTCTTTTTGAGAATCACTTCAAGGGCTAGACTTAGTGGTATATACTTGTATTTCAAGCTTTGGCAAACTAAGGCCAGAAAATGATGTTTGAGGACAGAAAAGGGTATACAGAGTGAGCTTAAAGTCAGTGTGAACTACATATCAGACTCTCACCAAAACAATAGACACTTTAACTTCATCTTGTAATTTTTATTCATAAAATTTTAATAATAATATTCACAATTAGTGCCTTTGACTTGTTTTATTTTAGCTTCTAAATATATGAAGAAGTTTAAAGGTATCTTTCAATGGTATCTTACTCTGAAAGATCTTTTACCATTATTGCAGGAAGAACCATATTCTTGACATATTTCCTCGTATTTTTAAGTGTACAAAATAGCATTAATCAATATTTAGAATGAATGCCACTGTTCAGCTTGCTTTCTCCTTTTGATATGGTTCAGTACCCCAGCTTATAGAATGTTGCTACTGATGAATAATATGGGTCTTCCCACCTCGGTTAATGTAATCTAGATAAACCCTCACAGACATGCCCAGGGGCTAGCCTCAATTCCAGATGACCCTTCACAGTCATTCCCAGGAGCTTATCTCCTATGTGATTCTAGATTACGTCAAGTTGACAATCAATAAATATTAACTATTATATGCTCTCTTGAAATTTTCCCTGCCGAAATAATTATTCCAAGCACAAATACGGATAGAATATTCTTTTTCATTATAAATATAATTATTCTTCTCAAATATTGCTTATGATTACTAACATTTTAAAGGTATTTATACTGAGTTGTTATTATCATGAGAATATCAGAACAGAAATATTCGTACATCTTACCAATTATGAAGCACTTAGGATGTGTTATATCTTAATAATCTTCAGAATAACTCTTAATTTCTTTCAGAAAACTGATATCTGTACTGCTGAGTAATTCATTAACAAATATGCAAGTAGTTTAAATCAACTGTAAATATAAATCTGTTCTTTTTAAGACCAACATTACTATTTTCATGGGAGAAACTTTCTCAGATAATTCTTATTAGAGGGTTTTAAAACAGTTATCTACTTTTTCAACGTTTTGTTTTATTTTTAATCACAATTATGTATTCATTTGTGAAAGTGTGCACATGTCATGGTTGTGCGAGTTGAAGCAGAAGGCAATTTGCAAGAGTTGGTTCTCTCCTACTATCTGGGTCCCAAGAATCGAACTCAGATTCTCCAGCTTCGTAGTAGGTGCCTTCCCCCACTGAGCTATCTTGCCATCCTATTATTTTTAATGACACCCTTAATAACTATACATAATTCTGAGACATAATGTGATGTTATACATGGTATGATGATGAAACCCTATCTATCAGCTCAAACATGTATCACTTCTGTAACCGATCTTTTAAATTATCATTTATCACTTATTTATTTATTACTAAATTCACTTATAACAAACACCAACAAT
>CAJQZJ010004752.1:7663083-7690804 GCA_907164525.1 Lophiomys imhausi
TCTTGCTCAGGCTTTCTTTGCTCACCAGCTTCTTTCTGCTTCAGGGAAATCTGGCCATCAAATGATGGCCAGCACTTTTTTCAGCAGGACTCTTGGAGCTCTCTAGCATCAGGGGCCTCTTCTCTTTCTGGGCTCCATGTACTGTCCTTAAATAGGAGGAACTCTGTTTCAGCTTAATTTGGGCTCTGCCCACTTAGCAGCTGAAAACAATGTCAGGCCAGATACTTTGTTTCTTCAAGTCTATTGAGTTTTTCCCGTTTTTCCTGACTTCAACCTTGTTTTTCAGTCTATTAAGTCTTTCCTGTTTTTCCTGACTTCATGCTGATAATGCTCTTCATGCCCCAAATTAAGAGACAGTATCAGAAACCCCTATATATTTTCTAAATCTAATTTATCTAACCCCTACACCAACCCTACATCTGACAGAGGGCTGATATCTAAAATATATAAAGAACTCAACAAACCAAATAACCCAATTAAAAATGAGGTACAGTTCTAAACTGGGAATTCTCAACAGAGGAATATCTATGGGCTGAGAAGCACTTTTTTAAAAAGTTGAACATCCTTAGTCATCAGGGAAATGCAAATTAAAACAACTCTGAGATTCCGTCTTACACCCTTCAGAATGACCAAGAACAAAAACTCAAGTGACAAAACATGCTAGCAAGGATGTGGAACAAGGGAACATTTGTTCATTGCTGGTGGAAGTACAAACTTGTACAACAACTTGGGAAATCAATTTGGTGGTTTCTCAGAAAATTGGCAATAGTTCTACCTGAAGACCCAATTATATTACTCCTTGGCATCTACTCAAAAGATGTTCCACCAAACCACAAGGACACTTGCTCAACTATGTTCATAGATGCTTTATTCATAATAGCCAGAAACTGGAAACAACCTAGATATCCCTCAACCAAAGAATGGATAATGAAATTGTGGTACACAATGGAGTATTACTCAGCTATTAAAAACAATGACATCATGAATTTTTCAGGTAAATGAATAGAACTAAACTCAGAAAGATAAGCATGGCATGTACTCACTTATAAGTGGATAGTAGCCATAACGTACAGGATAACCATGCTACAATCCACAGACCCAAAGAAGCTAAGTAACAAGGAAGACCCAAGCAGGGGTCAGAGGGAAGCTCGTGAATCTCCCTAATAAGGGGAACTAGAATAGACATGGGGGTGGATGGAGGGAGAGAACAGGATGGAGGGAGGGGAGAAGGAGGGATTAAGTTGGGGGAGGACAGAGGAAGAGAATATGGGGAGAGAGAACTGGAATCAGTGGGGATGGGGCATCTCTGGGATGAACTCGTAGCCTAAGACAATGAAAACTCTCAGAAATCTACCAGGGTGACCCTAGCTAAGCCTCATAACAATGGGGGATATGAACCTTAAACAACCATCTCTTGTCACCAGAAAAAAACTTCCAATGGAGGGATTGGGACACCAATCCAGCCACAAAACCTTCAATACACAATTTGTCCTTCCTCCAAGATATGTAGGGGGTAAAGATGAAACAGAAACTGAGGGAATGGCCAACCAATGACTGGCCCAGCTTGAGACCCATGCCACAAGAGACAGTCCACCCATAACACTATTAATGATATTCCGATACACTTCCAGACAGGTGTCTAGAATCATCTAAGAGACTTCACCCAGCAACAGATGGAAAGAGATGCAGCGACCTGACCTGATGGGGTGATACCATGCATTCTAAATGTTAATCAATTAGACCCAGAGGCCTGCTTGCTGTCTGTTACTTTCTCTGATTGGCTAAATAAATGCTGAGACATGATATTGGGAAAAGACAGAGGTAGTCAGGACTAAGGTGTTTGGGCTTCTGAGACAGAGAGCATCTTGGGGAAGAGAAAACCTCCAGTAGAAGGAGAAAAAACAAAGAACAGGAAGGAGGACACATGCCCTGGGTTAGAGAAAAGAATGTCATTCCACATGGCCTGGAACATTGGCATAGCATGATGAATAACAGCTCAGGAGACATATTTATATATGGGGTCATATTTGGGGAATAGATTAAGAGCTAGCTTAGATGGGCTAAGATTGCTCAATTCAGGCCAAGGCTTGTTAAAATCCATCAGGTCACTGTGTGCTCATTTATAATGGGGGGAGGGGTTAATCTTTTAACCCACTAAGCAATTACATATATAAATATTAGTAAATAATTTAATTAGTCATTTTTCTACAGAGACCCATAGCCAAATGTTAGGTGGAGCTTAGGGAATTCCATTGAAGAGAGGCACAAGGATTGAGGGAGCCAGGGAGGTCAAGAGCACCACAAGAACATACAGAACCAACTAATCTGGGCACATAGGGGCCCACAGAGACTGAACCAGCAGAGAGAGCATGCATGGGACAGAACTAGGCCCTCTGTACATAAGTAACTGTAACGTTCTCCAGTTTGGTCTTCAAGTGGGACTCCTAACAGTAGGAATAGGGACTGTGTCTGACTCTGTTGCTCACCTAGGATCCCTTTCCCATAACTGGGCTGCCTTGACTGTTCACAATAGAAGATGCTCTTAGTCCTACTACAACTAGATATTCTTTTTTCTGAGCCTCTTCTGAGGAGAAAGGGAGGACAGACGAGGACTGGAGGATGGTAGAAAGGTGAAGCGAGAGGAGAGGAGGGAGGGGAAGCTGCAATAGGAATGTAAAATTAATTAATTAATTAATTTAAAAAACATCAATGGGAAAAATATGCATTTTTTTCATTTGATAGCAACATGGAGCTGTGAATGAAAGGCAAATAGAGAAACAGCATTGTGGGGAAAGCCATTGCCATAGTAACTAATTAGCATCTTTAACATCCCATTTATTTATATTAACAAATGTATCTTTGGCCATCATGCCATCTATATATTCACAGTGTTTGTCATGAGTATTATTTTATTGTGCTTTGTGGTCGTCATCAAAGGAAAAGCTAAGTGATTTCCCCAGGGAGACCAGTTGCCTGATATTCAGACAGTACTCACTGTGTTTAACATACAGGATATTGCTGTCTGACAGAGGATTATTTTCTATGACAAATTCATATGGGAAATGAAGCAAATGTAACCAGAAAAAGATTTTGTGTGTCCTCATCATATGTGCATCGAAAGAAGGAAAAACAAACTTCCTTTAGAGTGGTTTTAATTATACACAGTCTCTGACGTGATTTCTACATAATTCAACACAAATGCTGCAGGATTCTTCTTTGCCAACCCTGGTGAGCACAATAGCCCTCTCCAGCACACAGTAAAGAACCCTTTTCCTTTCCCTTTCCAGACCTCGCTGGACTCCATACTTAAAACACTCTAACTGCCTCTCCACCGAAGCTGAATCACCCCAACCAGCACTTATATTGACTAAGCCAGCTTCCTAAAATTTTCTGGATGCCCATTCACATTCTTTCTTAAAACAAACTTTTAAGGGACAAATAAATGTGATCCAATGTCCCAGGCTCACAGAGTGAGCATCACCTCCATATAAAGTCAGTGTTCCCCTGAAAAAAAGATCCATGTACTTTTTCAACATTATCTCACCTAACTATTTCTTACTTTCTCTAGTTCGCTGTTTCTTAACCTGTCAATACTCAAACTTTCTTTCTACCAAAGAGTCTTAGCTGAGGACAAGAGACTATCTTCAAATGTCCTACACTTGAAGCTATTCTGTCTAGTTTTTAAGGATGTTCTAGTGCTACACTTCCACAATATTTTTTCTGATATATCACAAACCAAATATCATTTCTTGCTCCTTAAGCCTTCTAGAAATTGTATAACTCTAGCTGCATATATAACATTGTCTGTGTGTAGTAATATGCTCATCTATTTCACTACACATTTTCCTGTTAGTTTGACAGTAACAAGCATCATAGCATCTTGTACTCTCTATTCTGTCCCAACCCAATACCATTGTTGGAATTACAATATGCTCAGTAGCATCATTTAAGTGAAATAGTAATAACTACATTATCCTTACCTATAGCTACAATTCCCAGTATAGTATCAGTTCACATGGGGAAAAAAAATATCAGGCAGGCTTTATCTGTCACACTTATGTAAGCAGCAGGAAGTGTCTCTAGTCAATAGCAAGGATCCTTGTGACAGTTTTTTAGAAGCTTCATCTCTGTGCCAATATTCCTTTGCTCTTGTATCTACACGTGTCCCAAGATCTCATTTTCTAAGTATCCATCCAGATCTGAGTGATCATTATGTCAGTCCACCTTCTGCCAGACAAGACAGTGTGACATAGCAAATGATATCTGCCTGAATTAAAGTCACCACAACCTCTTTCCAAATTATGTAGCTCATCAGTGAGATATAAGCACACCACTCACCCTGCCTGGATTTTAGAATCCTTATTACTAATACAAAGATCCTCTTTGATAGAGTTATTGGGGGGAATGCAATGGAAAAGTATGTTTCAGGAACTGAAGATAAAACTTTTAATTAGCAAATATATTTATAAATAACTATCGGTACATATAACAAATATAAACACTTATTACCTAACTACTAGCCTATAAGCACTATTACCTAACAACTAACACTATTAACCTGTTAATAACTATAACAACTATTACCTAACAACTAACCCTAACCTTTTAGAAGGATAGTCTCTGAGGCAGGTCCTCAGTCATCAGGAACACCTCAGGAGTAGATCCTTTAAGGCACTTGGTGAACAGTCTTTTCTCAGGAACACCTCAGATGTAGGTCTTTTAGGGTAAATTGGTTATTGCATTGCTATGATGCTTGAGGATTTCTTCTCTCTGGAGCCTCAACTGTCCATAGACCAACTTGGTTAATTTGTATTAGCTGCTCAGCTGCTCTGCCTCAGTCTTTGGGGCTGGCTACAGTTCTATTCAGGGTGCTGTTTGAACTAGTCGAACCCCTCTAGGCAAAAGCTCTGCCAGAGGGTTTAGTCTTGACTTTTTACTGTCTTGCTGAGACCTCTTCTCACCAGCTTCTTTCTGTCTCAGGAAAACCTGACCGTATTTTATCAGCTCTGTTTGAGATCATCTTTTCAGTCTGCATTAGCTCCACACAATGATACAAGCCCTCTTGCATCTCATCTCGTCTAGTGTGGGAACTCTCAGGCTCCGCTCACTTCATCCTTAAATAGGGTTTCTCCTGGTTTCACCTGGCTTCAGCCTAATCCTAGTTCTTCCCACTTCACAAGGCTATTAGCAGTTGCAAACAATGCCAGGCCATAAACCTTGTTTTTAGTCCATGTGCTGCCATGTCAAGTGCCCACAGGTACCAGGATGATCTGCAATGCCCCCTTTTATAAGACTGTATCAAAAGTCCATAGTTATTCACTAAATCTCATTTATATTAATCCCACTTCCCTTACAAGGAAGTTATTTGGGGGCTGGAGGGATGCCTCAGTGGTTAAGAGCACTGGCTCTTCTTCCAAAGGACCCCGGTTCAAATGTCAGCACCCACATGGCAGTTCACAGCTGTCTGTAATTGCTCGGTGTAGTGGCACACACCTTTAATCCCAGCACTCAGGAGGCAGATGCAGGCAGATCTCTGTGAGTTCAAGGCTAGCCTGGTCTACAAAGTGAGTCCAGTACAGCCAGGGATATGCAGAGAAACTCTGTCTCAAAAAAAAAAAAAAAAAAAACCACACACAAAAAAAGGAACTTTTTCCATACCTGGCAAATTAAAGGTATTAAAAATGGAATTAAAGTTACTATTTCAATTAAATAAATATTTATCAGCTGACCACTAGGTATGATAAACAACTTTGAGGATGTGAAAATGGACAAAACAAAAGTCCTATTTTCCATGAGGCTTTCATAGAGCTTCGTGGAAAAAAACACAAATAATTCAACAAGTAGACATAGCATCCTGTGAAAAGCTGAAGGAAGGACAGTATGCTTGTAGGGCACAGATGGTGACATCTACGAGATCAGAAGACTCAGTTTTCCAACATCTTCAAATGATAGTCTGAAAGATAAAACTTAGGACCTCCAAACTATAGGCATTACTAGAAGTTAAGTCCATTTGCTGTCCCAGGGCTGAGACAAGCAGGGTACCAGGTGCTATATGACCATATTGCAGACTGACACGCGCCTTCTGGATCACTCTGCATTCTAGAATCCACAAGCATAGTTTTGTAGAGAGACAGTAATCAAATATAAATGAAAATATCCATCCCTTGGATGTGTAGAATTGCCTTTGGATAAAAATATAATCAATACATGTGCCATATATTTGCATATTTTCCTATTTTGGGTAATAACAAAACTCAGTGTTAAGAGACAGGGACTGATTAGCTCTTTCTGCAAAGCAGATGCCTCCATGTGCTTCTAAAGTCTGTTTTCTTCATTTTCTTTAACAACATGCTAATTTTAAAAAAGCAAAATAATAAAAGACATTTTGGGTGGCGAATGGAAAAGTTTCAAAGCTAACAAGACAGTTTCTCCTTAGAACAGCCTTTGGGGAGAGAGGAGAAACTGGCCCAGTGCCTTTTAAAGAGGAACCTTAGGAGACCCAGAGCACCATGGGGAAATAAATAACACAATTTTAGGTAAATAGAGTCTAATGGGAATGACATCAGTGGCAGACCCGACCTTGAATTTACTTGGAGTTCTCTTCTGAACAGGGTTGGCAAGAGCTGCAGAGGGGAGACAGTTAAAAAGATAGCCCCCTCCTCACATCATGGTTTGCCTTCCTCTTAACTCCCCTGGTTCTTCTTCTACCCATTGGAAGAGTAAATATGCGCAGCTTGACCTTTCCTTGCCCTTATAAAATGGGTGTGTCTTTGGTAAGAGCAACTTAGAAACACTTTTTATTTCCTTTGGGATTCCTCCCATTTCTAGTTAGCTCTGCATAGGTTAATTTTAAAATATTGTCCTGTGTTATAATAAAAATACTCTTGTGTATCTTCTACTTGTCAAATTTATACACTGCAACTGTGTTTACAAAAAAGTATCATCCATGTACTTACTCACATTTGGTTTCTTTTTAAAAGAGTATCTTCTAGACTTCTTAGATGGCTCAGTCAGTAAGCTGCTAGGAATAATACATAGTATTAATAATACAGGAATAGTATATGCATATCATCCCCCGTCACTAGGGAGGCAGAGATAAGAGGATCCCTGAAGCTAATGTGCCAGCCAGTCTAACTGAATCTCTAAGTTCCAGGTTCAGTGAGAGACCCTGTCTCACAAAACAAAGTGGAGAGAGACAAATAGGAACACTGACTTCAACATCTGGATTCCACCCACACATGCACATATGTACAGAGACGCACACCCAGACACACATACACACACACACAAAGGAAACTTTCCAACTGAGAGATGTGATTATGATGAGTAAGTCTTCTAAGTCATCATCAGAAAATAAAATTAATATAAACTATCATTGATAAATTCAAATAAACTTCTTTCTCTTCATTTCGCTTTCCTTATCCACAACTTTGCCATAAACACATGTAACTGAATTTTCTGAGGTATCATCATGAGATAAGCTATAACTGGGTTCATGTTGAATATTAGCTAAATGTTATAAAATTATAAATTTTATAAGGTAAATGTTCTTGTGTTCTAGTTTTTGTTCAGTGGGAATTAAATGAAAAATAATCCTAAATGCACTAGGGTCTTTTTGAGCTAGAACAGTTCTCAAAACCTTCTGGAAAGTTGGAGAAATCCTGATGCCCCTTCTCACTAACGGCTGCATGACTCTCTCAAGTTCCTCTTCTGTAAAAAATGAAACTGGTTCTATCTGGTTCTTAAGGTTACCGAAAGGACAAAATCAAGTTACTGGCTCCTATGTATACTGCAATTTCTACATAAATAGTATTCTTATCATCAGCGTTAGGATTAAGAGGTACCCCATAATAACCATGAGGAATCTGTAAGCACATTGTGTGCAGCTGAGGTCTTCAGACACACCCATATTGAATTGGACTGCTAGAAAATCCAAAATGGGAAAGCCAGTCCTGACTGTTGCCACCAGACTTGTTCTGACAGTTGGCCCTGAGCCCTGAACCACTTACTCCCTATTTCTCTTTCTGTTTTTCTCATTCACAGTTGTAAGGAGTCAACCTTAATAGACTATAATATACCAAGAACTCACATCAAATCAATTTTTGGGTCCTCTAGATTAATTATGGCTCTCCACCAACATCCGAGACATCCAATGTCTTGTGTATGACCCAATACTTAACTTGGTAAGGAAATAACTAGATGGATACAGATTTTTTAGACAATGGTGGTTACAGCACAGAGAACTGGCAGCAAGAGCGCTTGAACTAACCTTCTTCAAACCACATCTTCCTAAGCAGCTCGACTCAAATCTCAAGTTCATTTGTTTCTGCTGTAAGGAACAGGCTACTGTGCAAGCAGATAAAGAACTTATCTCTTAGGGGCCCTCAGTGCTTCACAGATTCTATCATCGCCTAACTGTTGGTCATTGACGGCAGCCGATACAAAGAAGCCCTTCTGATGAGTAATCTGAAACATGGGCAGTCAAGTGACTCTCTCTTCAGTACCAGTGATTAAGGTCAAAGTATTGTCTATTTCCTATGCATTCTTCAAGCCTCCTAATTAAGTCAATTGTCACTGCCCAGGTTGATGACTGTAGTTATGAATCTTCCACCTGGTAACTGATGCAGGAGTCTTACTCTGAGGCCTCTGTTTTTTAGCCCTGCATCCTCCACTAGCTCCCCATTCTACCCCTTGAAATTCTACCCGTCCTTCATTCACGCAAAGAAATCACTATTGACAGCATTGTGTTTGCCTTCCACACACTGCAACACGCACCTCTTGACATTTTTGACAACCATGTTGTTAGCTGTATTATTTAAATGCATTGTCTTTAAAGGCTATAATAAAGAATTTTCCACAACCTAAATTTAAGTAAGCACTATGTTTTGCCTTCCAGTGCCTTTCTCCTGATCTTTTATGACCTCTTCCAGAAATATTAGTTAGATAATGTGTGAAGTCCAATGCAAACACAAATGAAATGAAGAGGACTCTGTTTAAAATTTATTGAGAATTTTAGGAGGCTGAGAACACGGCATTAACCCTCTGGGCCATGTGACACTGTAAATGGTTCCAAATGCTCCTGGAGCCAGTGTGTCACTCCTATGACATGGCTACAGATGTAAGCTCTGGTATCTTCCACTGTCATAAAGCACTAATTCTAACTCAAAACTAATGACAATAATGTCTGCACCAATATTTTGGCTCCATAGCTTTATATTGTAGGCTATTGCTATTTACTAGTTTTCTATGTCAAATGCTCAGAGAGAGTGATGTGAGCAAGATATATGGGACCTGGGATGTCTATTCCTTACATTCCCATTCAAGTATGGTTTCTAAAATCTTGGCTGCCTTTTTAACGACTAACTCATCACTAGTCAATCAGGGAATTCCTGTGTACGTGGGCAGTGTGAATGTCAATTATCTGTTAAGTTATCTTGCGGATGGTTCTCCTAGAAATAAGGCTTGACCCTGGACAAATATTGTTCAACTAAGTAATTGCTTTTATAGCAGACAAACCATTCATATTCTCATCATCTGTAGGCTAGAGCTCACTCTGCCAGTTAACAGGGGCTACAGCCTGAATTAATAAGCAATGCCTAAAAATAAAGCCGCATGATCCTTTTGGGAAAGTGCTTGACTTAAAACAGACACAGTGGAATATTCCTTAATTACTGCTGTTGTGTAATACTTCTTGACCCCTTCTGCTCAGGCATGTTGTGGCTCCCCAGGGTATTTCTAGGCATTGTATTTAGAAATTTAAGCCTGCTTCCAATCTGCAGATAGCATCATTTCTTCTACAAAAAAAAAAAAAAAAACTCTGGCCCATGGCAGAAAGTAAAAATAAAATAAAAAGAAATATACTAACTATATTATTTGTTCTATTATGAAATGTGACTGTTTTGAAGTGCTATAGTTACTTAGAAGTCTGATTGGTATTTATGCAACATTGAAAGCAAATGTACTTTGTTTTATATCATATAATTGAAACACTGAGCATAAGCTGAATCATAACTTTAAGTTAAATTCATTAAGGAATCTTTGTGGGAGTCTTTTCTAAAATAAATCATATTTTGTTTATAGTAATCATTCCTGAATCTCTGTTTTTTTCTCTCATGTAGCTAATTATATTCTGATATTAGGCAGTAAGTATTGCGTTCCTTTTAACAATAATGCTCCAATTTTATAGCCTGAAAAGTTATATTTAAAAGTATATACCATTCATTCAACTCAATAGAGTAAAGCTAACAGTACACAGGTTAAGAGACCATTGTGGAATTAAGAGACTATGACACAATAAAAGTAGGCAAAACTCATATAAATCTAGCATTGGTATCATGTCTCTCTGGTAAGAAAAGAAGAGAGTATATATGTGACCATGGGCATAGACAGAGAAGGAAAGATGTGTGCATTTGTTTTATTTTCAACCAAACAAAACAAGCAAAATGACACACTTTGTATGAAAAGGTTATTAGAGCGCCTCAATGTTAGGGCATCTAATTCTAGCCTCATTTCCACCACAGATCCTGTGAGCAGCAAGGTGACACACACAGGCTAGTTTCTTTATTCAACCACATGGAAGCTTGAGAGCCACTTACTCAACTTTCTTCAAATTCTAAATTTTAGGGATAAAATTTCTACTTGCAAGTGGGGTTAGAAAAGCTATTTGTAAAACATATTCTCCTGTTTCCTATATGCCCAACCTACCTTTAAGTATAAATATACCCCCATGACTGTAATGGTCACCTTCAAAACCAGTTCCACAAAGTTGTAATGAAAGCAAATGACTGTTATAAATTTTCATTTCCATTTGCCTTCTGCCTACTCACTTGGAAAAGCAGTAAACTGGGGTAACTGTCCACCTACCTGAAAAAAAAAAGTGGTTCTCCTAAACTTCCACAGATGAAATTTTTCAATAAAGTTAAGCCAGTTTTATGCTTTGTTATAAATTATTCTCTGTAGATTTTTGAAATATATTTAGGAGAAAGCATATGTCTTCATTTTTCCAATGAAAGTCATTCTTCCTGTATGTCCTGGTCATCCTCACACTATATCCATCCTGCTCTCTTTCTCATCTTTATATGTGGCACTCACTCTTGCCTCTCCCCTGGCCATGCTGTGCAGGTGGAATGTCTTAGGTGGCCCCATGGCATCCAGGATCATGCTTCTTCATACAGCTCTCATTCTTTATTTTCCTTTGGATATAATTTTATCTAAGCAAAATGGTTTTTCCTTCACGTAAAAATGTTTTAAGACTCCATTTCCTCCATTTCAGAAAAGAAAAAAAAAAATCATTGACTTGATGGTTAGCTTTAGTTTTGAGTTGCTAAGGGGTAAATCCCCAACTATTCAAACTGGAGGGAAAATCATGTACTTTTTTAGTGAAAGAGTAATCCAAGTAAGTTTCTGAAGCTTTGAGGGTTACAATGGATTTTTGTTTTTGTTTCTTGCCTTTCTTAACATTAAAATTGTTTATTCAATCTTACTTGTATATCACGTCCCTCCAGAGGTTTCAAGACAGAATTTCAGTCTGTTATTTTCAGATCCTAAAGACAAACATTGGCTTTGTGTTTCATTGTCTTTCCTTATTTGAAAGTGGTAAGGACTCTGTTGCTTAAATTTGCATGTGCTATGAAAATATGTATTTGTGTAAATTATACTTACAAAGTTTAGTATTTCCAAATGTGTGTCATAAAGACTACACTAATTATAGGGCATGAACGATTAGAACATAAAAGCGGGACTATCCTTTAGGAGGAGAGGAGATATAGACAAACAATCCTTCTCCAACCTCACCCCCAAATTTTTATGTCAGTAAAATGAGCTACAAAGAACATTAAGGGTGCTTTCATTGTTTATCTTAGATGAATACTGTGAAAGAGAAATACACTTATTCATTGTTTATTGAGAATCGACTATAGCAGTCTCAGTAGTATATCCACATGTGTAAGTGAAGCATGTATCAGAAGTGGGAGATTACTTCTCCAATTATGTTTGCAAATAAATACATTTTTGTTATCTACCTCCCTGAGTGACTGAACAACATCTATGATTCCTAGAATGAGTGGGAATCATTGCACTGAGTCTGGATTTCTTTCAAGTTTAAGTCAGCAGGCTCTTAAATAGTGACCTACCTAACAAAAATTTTAAGACATTTTATCTCTTTGATAGAACAAAAGAACAAATTTTGTTCTGCTTTGTTCTACGATGTCCATCCAAAAGGAAGATGCTTATGTACTGAAAGGACAATGAATTGATTAGGAAATTTCAAAGCAGATAGGTCTAAGCTTTGTAGTTACAAAGCACTGAGCTCTATGTACTCACGATGTTCTGCACTTGAAGAAGCAAAAGGAATGCTACTTTCCATGTATGACAATAGGAAGTGTGGAAGTTCCACTCCACACTTATTTTACTACATTTGATTTTATTTGGAAGTGGATATATAACATTCTTTCATATAAAGTGAAATCTAGAGTTTAAAAGGTGTGACATATCTTGAAACATCTGTCTACCAAACACCTAAAAATGTTAGGGGGGGAAAAGTGCTGGGAGATAACTCAGGAGACAAAACACTGGTTCATCAACATCAAGCATGAGGACCCAAGTTTGGGTCCTCATGTAAATGTCAGGGGGCATGACGACCTACCTGTAATTCTAGCATGCAAGAGACAAAGACAGAAGATCCCCAGAGCAAGGTGGCTAGCTAAAGTAGCTGAATCCAGAGCTCTGGGTTCAGGTGAGATACTCTGTCTTAGCATGTAATGTGAAGAGTGATGAAGGAAGACAACCAGTGTCAACCTCTGGCCTCCACATGCACACACATATGTGTAGAATGTACTGCACACACACATATACTCTTGTGCCCACATGCATATGAATACACATACATATATGCACAACACACAAACACATACCCAAAATAATAACTATCTTCTGTTAAACATATAATGAAGTTTGCAAAAGGAAAATGCCCAAAGAAGTAGAAATCTTAAACCAGAATAGTAACCTTGATTTAAAATATATCTGAGTTTATCATTTGATAATCTCAGTGACCTGGAAATTCACTTTTTAAGAATCCTTTGTACCAAGCCAGGCACAGTGGCATAGCCCATGGTTCCTCTACTATAGATGCTGAGATTGGAACATCACTTGACCCAGGGTGTTCAAATCCAGTACAGTAAGATACAATGTCAAAGTATATTAAAAAGAAGAATCTTTCTCAAGCCACAAAATGTGATCTAAATCTGATATAAGCTGATTTTAAGACACCTAAATTAGGGGGCTGGAGGGGTAGCCCAGAGGTTAAAAGCACTGGTTGCTCTTTCTGAAGACCATGGTTTAATATTCCAAGCACCCACATGGCAGCTCACAACTATCTGTAACTTCCGTTCCAGAGGATCTCATGACCTCACACAGACATACATGCAGGTAAAACACCAAAGCACATTATATAAACAAAAAATAAATCATGAGAAACAAATAAATACATAAATATCCTTAAATTAGACTGAAGAGATAGCTCAGTGTTTAAGATCACACACTGCTCCAGCAGAGTACCGAAGTTCAGTTCCCAGGGCCCACACTGGTAGTCCATAACCATAAATTGCTTTGCATTTAGTGAAAGAAACACAAGGAAAAAAGGAATCTTGATGACAAAGAAGCGGCTCTGTGATCTCTTCTGAATTTATAGTTCAGCTACCCTTCCTATGTGGTCCAGAAACTCTATGGCAAGCACAAAAATAAAAAGTAACAAAACAGTCCTGCCACAGTAATGCCTGGCTACCTAGCAGAGCTAATGCAAATCATATTCAGAAGGGCATCTTCCACCCAGTCCTCAAGTAATCTACCTCACAAAGGAAGTCTTTGCTTTTGCCACATCTAGGGAACAATGAGATTCTAACTAATCAGTTAGAATCTGGTTACAGAGGACTGAGTTATCCACTAAGTGCTCTACAGAAAGTAGTAACTAAATCCAACCATCATTCTTTGCAAATCCAGGCTGCAGATCCAAAGGCCAATAGCAGTTTCAAGAGGAATTCAGAATGAATGGAGTTAGTGACTGATCTGCATGGAATGGTGTGATAACGGATATAATTAAAGACACCTTTAATACAAGTCATTGGAGTAAATACAGATAAAACTGGCTGGTAGTTTCACATGCTGTTTATGTGCATTTTGTGTAGTTAGCAGTGTTGAAAACCCAATAATCTAATGATTGTTGCCACTATGCTTGATGCTTATACAAGTCAGAAGCCAAAATAAGTTACACTGTGTCTGTTTATCAACAAACCAGAGGGACACTGAAACAGGTCTGTGCTCTCACAGGTCCAGTGGACTTTGGGTGTCAATTGTTTGGGCCACATTCTACACATCTGGGCAGTGTGTCTACATAGACACGCAGTGGTTGTTCTGAGAGATAAGACACTGGGAAGAAATTCAGCAGAGAGAGCCAAGACTAAGAGAAGACTAAAAGGCAAGGGCCCAGAGTTCAGGAAAGCAGCAGATACTAATCTCCCTCCAAACGTCAGCAGCAACTGCCTGCCGGGTATAGTCCATTAAGACTTCTCCAGTGTCTAAGAGCTTATACTGCAGACAGAATATGTTAAAAAGTACTGTGGCAGGAGAATGCAACCAAGAGTGAGGTCAGAAGGCCTTCCACAAAGCCTTATACAATTAGCATATTAAATAAACAAGTTGACAAAGAGGAAGGGTGGAAAACCCCACTGTCAAGGTTGAATAAATTCAGCTACTGACAGTCACGGAGTACTCCTGAGCTTGGGGACCCATGGCTCCATATAATACCAAAACACCCAACCCTGGATAGAGATCTAAGAAGCTAATAAGTTATGGGAGGCTTGAAGTTGTATGTAGGCCTGCATGTAACAGAATCCATGGAAAACCCACACTATGCAAATGAGCAAAAGGCCTGAGCTATGTGACCCAGAGCCCGACTCTTTTGCTATAGGTCTGGTGAACTGCGCGACTTGTCATGTGCTTGAACCAACTCACTTAAGCCTGCAAATGTAGTATCCTTGCAAAACGTTCTGCTGCTATTGCAACTGTATGTCTCTGTTCAGTTGCTCAAGGCCAAAGGATTCTGGAATCCCTTTAGAGATGCTCCCCAAGCTGCGATATTAGCTAATATCTGTGCTTTCTGTGGGCGGCGTGCAACACCAATACAATATCACTAAGATGCACTGAAAATAGGTTTATTTACCAATAAGCCACTAATAATGTAGTCACAAAACTTATTTTCAGGTAGTTTTTAAAATTCTTGTGAAAGTCATTTTAGATTCTAACTATATAAAATTATCAAATAGCTCATAGAAAAATATCAAACAATATCTACTTGTGCATACTTTAATTTTTACTACTTTCAGCTTGACTGAAAAAGAAATAAAGGGTCAATCGCTTGGGATTGGAAAACTTAAATACAGAGTATATCCTTGAAGAAAACTGATTCTTCCTCTCTTGTCGGCCATTGTCTGCCTTTAGTTCTTCAGTGATAACTCTTGTTAACAGTAGCTATAAAATGGAAATAATACAAATGTCCTTTCATTAATAAATGGATAATAAAATGTGGACAGATACACAATGCAGTTCTCTTCAGCTGTAAAGAAAAATGGAATAATGAGATTTGCAGGTTCAGAACTGGAAAATATAATGCTGAATAAGATAACCTAGATACAGAAAGACAAACACTTCATGCGCTCTCTTATTTGTGGATCCTCACTCCAAATCTTCAGATTTCAGTATAAAACATGGAGCAACCATAGAGGCCAGGAAGGCAAAAGGGATAATAGAAGTAGCAGGAAGGAGGAACCCCCACCCCCGGAGTGGAGGGAGGTGTGAGACACAACATGGGTTCCTAAATATCATAAGAAGCACTCAGCTCACGACATTCTATTCTTTCTTGCTTTCTTGTTCCAGCACTGTTATGACAGAGTGTTGAGAATTCACATACACAACACCACAAATACACACACATTAGATATAAGAGCCCATCACCCCATTGTCTGCATTCAGTAGATTACATCTGAAGCACTGTGTTCTGTCCAAAGTTTAGCCAGCATGTCAACAGACGAATAACAATGGACAGTCAAAATACTGCCTCAAAGGACCAGCAGTAAGAACTACAAGGTTCATCCAGAAAAGAGAGCCCTTATATATTACAGGTCCTTGGTGAGGTGACTCCTGTGAACAGGTTGCTGTAAACAGTTCCCATCATTTGATAGTGTTTCCACAGTAGTACTTCTCATTTGTACTCAGGTCTCTGTCTTTTTTTCCCCCAAAGGAGATTTTCCTTTAGGCTGCACAATGTCAAAGCTTGAAAAATTAATTATTCAGTAGAGAAGTTTTGACTACAACAGTTGAAAATTCTCCAGAGCTGCTGCTTCCAGCCATCTGGACATGTCAGATGTTCTGATATGTTTAGATAAAACCTCTTTTATCAGCAAGGCATTGCAATCCCACAGCACTACTTTCCATATTCAAAAAACCTCTCTTTGCATAGATATGTGTCTGTAAAACAAGAATTTCATAGCAGAAAGACCGGAGTGCCATAGAAGGTAATTATACAGACAGTAGAGTCTTTTATGCCAGGAAAAAGAAAGTACTTGCTGTCTTGTTCAATTTCAGAACCTGATTTCAAAAGGATGATATCAAGAAGAAAATAAAATGTAGCTTGGTAGACTGCTCCACGGGATGTATTTGTGAGTATGAGATTAAATATAAGAGTTGGTAAATAGAAGAATGTTGTCTTGATATAAATTCCTGGTGGGTACTGACTTTAGTAGTAGGGCTATAATAATGCATGTAAGGTATTTTTCCTAAGAAATAAACACACAAAATTATAAATATATATTTCTTTCTTGGCTTAGATTTTCTGTACCTCAAACTAAAATTGGCTTTCTATAAAAATTAAATAGGGCAACAGAAGATATTTTACAATTTTAGAATTTTTTTCAAGTGGTTTTTATGCACATGTATATGATAGAGATATAAAATCAGAAAATTAAAATTAAAAAACATTGATCACTAAACTATTGTTTTTATCAGTTTATTATCTATTCATTCCAGTGTGTGTTTTTTGTAAGGTCTATATTAAGCACTGTTAGTCTTGGTGTATGGAATTCCTTCATTCTTCATGCTGCACCTAAGTACAACTTCACAAAATTAATTTTTTAAGGGCCAGAATTTTTGTACCATTGCAAAAAAAGAGTTGTTCAAAATGTAAAGTGATCCAGGTTTTACTAAACTGTATCAACTTGATAAAATAAAAGAGAATGAGGTGGGAGGTTTTGTTTGTTTGTATATGAACAGAAAGAATTATTGATTACCTCTCAAGAATACCGAGTTTTAAATACATTTTCAAAAAAGGATTAATTTCAATTTTTTTTATTTTTATTTTACTTTAAGACTTAATTTAAAGGCAGGAGGATATGTGACTCTATTTATGCCATAGAATGTATATAACTCATATTATTAGTAGAAAATGTACTATTAGTTTATTGAAGAGATGTACTCTTTTTTATAAAAATAGTTATCAGAAGAAAATATTAGAAAATATAGGAAGTAAAAATTTTTCTTAAGTATACTATGCTTAGAGTTGCAAAAGTGGGTTTGGGGATTTAGTTCACTGGTAGAGTTCCTGCCTAGCAAGTTCAAGACCCTGGGTTCAGTCCTCAGTTCTAAGAAAAAAAAAAAAAAAGTTGTAAAAGTACACATCAATAACATCTTCTTAGATCCAGAACACCCTCTTGATTCCTAAACAACTCAAAATTTAACTATGAGACTCAAGCTATCTATTCTTCAACCACCTCAGAGACCTGAGAGGGATAAATATATCTGATTATATGGAAGAAGATGTTTTTAAAATTGTGATGCAAGTTAGTATGAAAGCTGAGTTAGATATAGAACTTTAAACTCATGGAGATGGATAGATAGTAGAATGTTAAAGTCAGGTGCCAAATACATTTGGACTGGACATTGGGAATGTATGCTAAGCCATATAACTCTCATAATTGTGGCCTATTTATTTCTGTTGTTTTGTATTGTATTTATTGTTATAAGAGAAAGAACCATTTGTTGGACTGAAAGGGGAACTGTTGGGGGGAAAAAGATATACATTAAACTAAAAAAAAAAAGTAGAGGACGGGGAGTTGAGGGGGAAGAGGGTGGGAGGGTGGGGCTGGTGGGGGAAGTAGGGAGGGGATTATGATTGAGATGTAACTTGAAGAAATAAAAAATAAATTATAAAAAAGTACACATTAATTTTGCCATCAGAGTATAGAGAAAAAGGTAAGCAAGTTAATACATAATTAAAATAATCATAAGACAAATAAAAATCAATAGAAAGACAGATAAAGTTAATTTTATGTATTTTTATAATAATCTATGAAATTAACAGAATTCTAAATAAGAACAAGTAGGGACAGCCACAACCCATAAAGTAAAAGTTATTAGATAAAAACAATGTATTTATAAAAAGTATTTATAAAAGATAATTGTGAAATATTGTACTTTCACACTAATCTTTCTGCTTCCTCTTATTTTTATCATTACTTTATTCTTAGGTTAATGGAATGTTTCTACATCATCAGACCAGCATGAACAAAATAGGATCACCACTGATTTGAAGCTTGGTAAGTTTATCCACGATATAAATCAGTCCTGCATCGCATCAATTTAGGTTCTTCTAAACTGGGAACTCTCTTTCTTTTATAAAATATAGTTGAAGTTCTAAGGAGTATTTGAGGTTATCTTTTATTTTTTGTAGTGCTCTATTTTGAAAAATGCAATTTAACTAAAGATATGCTTAGTTGGATTTATCTAATAAAGCAAATTTAAGTTTACTAACAGGGTACATTAATTAAATACTTATTCCACTTCTTTTAAAAATTAGAGTTGTGGCCTATTTATTTCTGTTGTTTTGTATTGTATTTATTATTATAAGAAAAAGAACCATTTGTTGGACTGAAAGGGGGAGCTGTTGGGGGGAAGAAGATACACCTTAAACTAAAAAAAAAAAAAAAAAGGTAGAGGATGAGGGGTTGAGGGGGAAAGAAGAGGGTGGAAGGGTGGGACTGGAGGGGGGAGTAGGGAGGGGATTGTGATTGAGATGTAACTTGAAGAAATAAAAAATAAGTTATAAAAAAATTAGAGTTCACTATTTTTAAAATACTAACTACATTTCTTAATGTTCCTCAGCTGTCTGAGAGCATGTGACCTTGTTATTTCATATTTTGGTGGAGAGTAAAGATGAAGATGTATGAATTAATGACAAAAGATTGTAGGATGTAGAATTGCAGCTCTTTCTTTTTATTTTTACATTAAAAGTATTTAGAAAATACTTATTTTAGAAATTCGTTGTCCTCAGATTGTGAATTATATGTTTTTCATTTGGTCAAATGAAATTCTAAAGTCTGTGTTTATTCTTCTCATTTTAGAGGTTTGAGAATTTTAACTTTACTGTCCATCTGCTTCCTATCTTCGAAAACTACTTTAAAATATTTTTCTTTAATCTGTTTTTTCCTTCACGTTTAAGTCTTGTGTGCTCTTTATCTCTCATTTTACCAGTGTTTTGGCTGGAAGAGAGAGGGAACTCAATTGGTCAATATGACCTTTTTATTTAAAATTAAATATTTGTGACTTAGCTCTTTGCTTCAATCTAGAGAACACTATGAGACATAAAAGTGTTGTCTTTCATCCCAGAAAAGTTGTAGTGCATGGTAATCATGAATCCAATAACAAGCAGTGTGAAGGCACATGGGCATATGGGTGGATATTTAGTTCTGGAAATCTTAAGGAGCAAGAGAGGGCTGAAGGTCCTAGACAGACCTGGAAACAGACCTGCAATGGTTGGAAAACATCTACCAAGTCCTAGTTTTGGGAGGACTGGAAAGCCAGAATACATTGTAGAGCACAATTCTTTCTATGCTCTATACATTGTATGTATAATATGTCTAAAAATTTTCTGCAATTTTATTATTGATAATTTTATGACATTGTATTTTATTTGTATTCTGTAATCTAATAAATCTTTGAGTGTGACTGGAATACTAAACAATACAAAAATAACTGTTTACAAATGTTTATTAAATAATATTTGAAATGACTTTTAGTAGAAGTAGATGAGTTAGAACTTTAAATAATATGTATATGTACTTAATGTATGTATATTTATAGTTACATATCAGTCCCTTTAAGTACTGCCCAAGCAATGAATAGCTTGTGTTATAGAACAGATACAGATGTCGTGTATCTGACATCTAACTGAGCATAAGGATACTGTTTATCTAGACAGAGTTTTTCTGGGATTAGAAAAATTAGGACCACACATGGAATAAACAACTTCTCCGGGTCCTTGTAGCTTGGCAAGGGTGCCCACATGGATCTCAGTCTCCTGTATCCCTTTGAATCATGCATCTCTATAGAAGAGACAACCCACACAATTATCCCCAAGAGGACAATCTTGGAAATCTTTCTCTCTCACCTTTCCACTCCAGCACTCAAACTTCTGATCATGTAAATTCTCTCTTGTTGTTTCTGGCCTTCAGTATGACATACATTCCTGGGGGATTCTAAATACCTATAGTTGACTCACTAAAGTCAATCTTTGAACTGATCTCTAAAACAGCAAACAGAAATGGGGTAGCAATTTTAAAAAACTGAATAAAAAACAGGATTTTCAGAAAGTATATTCACACGTAGAAAATGAACAATATTAATAAGAAAAAGTGGTTATCTGAGTTGAAATTTCAAAAGAAGGAAAGAATATAGTCTGATAGGATGTGTACTTCCTTCCTACAAGAGGGCTTGGGAAATACTTCCTGAGTGACAGAGTACAGGAAGCTGAAGGTCAGATAAACTGGAATAGAAACTTTTTGCATGCATCTATTTTTCTAATCTTCATTGTTCCGTTTCAGAGGAAAGGAAATAGATAATCTGAGAGGTAAATTAACACGCCCAAGGTCACACAGCTAATAAAAGCCTCAACTCAAGTGTGTGTTATTCTAGTTTCAGAACCCCAAGCTATCTGAATACACTGACTGTTCTCAAGAGCTCTGGGAAACCCCTGAACACTAGTTCACCCACAAATTGTCTTCATTGTGTATACTGACAGTTGTGGTTTTGCCTGATTCCATTATATCTATTAAGAATATTATAATCTATAAAAGATATTTTAAGTGATAAAAAATATGACAATGTGTACACATGGCTCTAGTAGATGAGGTAAAAAGATAATAAAAGAAAATCAATTGTTCAAGAAGAAATATTGAGTCCTTGTAGGAGACAAGGATGAGTAGTTACACTGATAGTAACGATGTTCAAGAATAAGAAAGAGACACTGGGTATGGAAACTTATTTCACTAGTAGAATTCAGGGCCTGGTTATATACTGCATCATTATAAATAGCCAGTCATTGCCACAGTTCTCTTAGCCTCAATTATTTCATTATTAATCATCTTTACTAAGATTTATCTTTCAAAAAGCAGACTTCTATTTTCACCACTTTGAGATTTTAAAACAAGTAAATTACTATTATCCACAATTTAGATAGAATGCAATGATTCATTCCTTCATTTAAGGTCATCTACAATCCAGCAGCATGCACACATAGCTCCATAATAAATTTTCCTTTCTATTCATGTTATTATATTTATACTCAAAAGAGGCTTAGTTAATTAGTTAACCTCCCTGCCTTCCATTTGTTCTCTCATGTACATTTATATAGTTGCACAATGCTTACTTATTCTATTACGTTTCCCACTTCTCTCATGTCTTCTGTCTGTGGATATCTTTTACCAAATTCACAGTCACACTAAAGAGTTCACGGGCACATCCAAGCTAGAATAGTCAAGGGGGAGAATCCTGCCTCTGTATCCTTGTATCATTCCTCAACAGCTTTCACAAAAAACAGGGATGGAGGAATTAGCTTCCGTTTTATGACTTTCTCCACCTTACTGCTAGCCACTCTGGTCCACTGTGCTCATTAACAATATTCTTGTAACAGATCTTTACAGCATCCTCAAAACTTTGCTCTCTTACTCTCTTTCTAGCTTTTAACACCAACATGATTCACTTGTTAAAATATTTTTCACTTCCAAGTCTTTATAGTTTAAAGTTGTACAAGGCTTTTACAATACAGTATTTCGAGGGTTTTTTTTTTGTTTTTTTTTTTGTTTTTTTGTTTTTTTTTTTTTTTTTTTTTTTTACCAATCTCTACATGTTAGTTTACAGTGGATATCTTTTTCTGAAATTCAACCATGAATTATGGGTTCATCAGTAATAAGCTTTGTTCTTTGGTGCCTGTGATACAATACTATTCTGATTTTTGTCTAGTGGCCTCCTTTTTCACAGTCTTCCTGAGATGTCTGTGTATTTAGCAGCATGTCTTTTTCATTTCACACTTTCTCCCAAGACATCTCATTGTGTCTTTGACATCTCTTAAGTCTTTGTGAAAATATCCAACTTTACCTTCAAGACAAATCACTCACCTAAACTTGTTTCCATCATTTCTCTCTAAAGATAAATCCAAAAGTGATTATTGGGCCAATCTTAACTCTCCAGTCTTTTCTCATCCTAGACAACCCAATTCCTTTCATTGTTGTTGTTGTTGTTTTGAGTTTTGGTTTTTTGGTTTTTGGTTTTTTGAGACAGGTTTTCTCTGTGTAAAGCACTGGCTGTACTGGGTTCACTTTGTAGATCGGGCTGACCTGGAATTCACAGAGATCCACCTGCTCTGCCTTTAGAGCGCTGGGATTAAAGGCATGCACCACCATGCCCAGCTTCTTTTTTTTTTTTTTTTTTTCAGATCAAATTACTTCCTGACCTTTGCCTAAGCAACACCTCCTTCATTCAACACTTCCCAGCATATCCCATTGGCTCCCATGCAGATGATACATTAGTGGGATGGCTTCACTGAATATTCTGAGGTCAGACTCAGTTCTCTTCCTGCAGGTATATACAGACAGCCCCTATAACAAAAATCTTACAATGTGTTTTGTTATGGCTTGCCTGTAAGGACAGGAAGAGGGGAAAGGAAGTCTCTGTAGATCACTCATTGGGACTGGGAGCTTGGTAGAAGACAGGAACTCAAAAGATGCTTTAAATGAGTCAATAAAGTCATAAAAGCTCACTATTGATCTTCAGTGATTCACTTCATATAAACACCTATGAATAGTTACCAAACTATTTCCAGATTTTATACAAAACATGGATTCAATTAATCCTAGCATGTTTTTTTAGTTGTTTTCTCAAAGTCCCGAATTAAAAAAAAAAACAACCATGACATGTGTTGCTATATATATACACTTAGCCTAGACAGAATCAACTCTGTCAGAATTTCAAAGTTACAATGTCCAAAATGCCTGTTTATGTAAAAACTACTCTTCTCCGAATTCATTTTTAAGAAATTTTTATTTGGCTATTTATGCTATTTTATTTGACTAATTACAAATAGGCAAGTCTTCTTTCATATATTTAAGGAACATTCTAAAAATAAGAATTATCCCCAAAAGGAAGCTTTTATGGTACTGGCATCTCCAAAATGCTGGAGTCTCTTGCTGCAACTGGGCTCACTTACACCTGATGGGGTGATGTTATACATTCTAAATGTTAATTAATTGGTCCTACTTGCTGTCTGTTACTTACATTGTCTCTTATTGGTTGAATAAATGCTGAGGCCTGAGATAGGGCAAAGAGAGAGGTAGGCGGGACTAAGGTGCTCAGGCTTCTAAAGCAGAGAAGTTATAGGTAGAAGATGCCTCCAGTAGAATCCAGGACAAGTAGCTGGAGCAAGAGGGAGGACACACACCATGGTTTAGAGAAAAGCATGTCATTCCACATGGCCTGGAACATTGCATAGCATGGGGAATAACAAACAAGGGGAGGTATTATATATGAGTATATGAGGTCATATTTGGGGAATAGAATTAAGAGCTATCTTAGATGAGCCAAGATTACTCAATCCAGGCCAAAGCTTGTTACAATCCAAAAAAAAAAAAAAATTGATTAATTCATTGTCAGTGGATTCTAATTCAAATACATCATTCAGAGCTTTATTTAAAAAACCCTGTTACTAATGAATAGGTGACTAAGAGGAGTTCTAAAGTCACTAAGAAATATAATCACCTATATTCTTATGAAATATATATGAGTAATTTTATTCCTTCTTCCTTCATGACCTACAGCGACTTCATGAAGTTTAAGAATTTATCTTTTCTGTGATTCATGATTTTGTATGTTCTTTGAAAATTGACTCTATCAGGTAATCATTGACTAAATCATATATCTATATGCTTTGTTTTAGAAAAATGAGCAAGCACAGCTGTTGGATTTGTAAGCTATGCAGAGCTGAATCTAAGAGGCTCCCTTCAAAGTAAGTAGCCTTTAAATACCATGGCCATCTTAAAGAATTTTCAGTCACATGGTAAATAGGTACTTATCTATTTAATTGTGCTCTAAATATATTTTGTAAGAAAGTAAAATTTTCATTTACACATCAGAAACTCCACCAGAGGAGCAATAGTGTGTCACACTAAAATTCATTTCCATTATTCATGGTGTACACCTGAAAACTTGTCAACCTTAACACTTTAGAGAGTTGGTTACAAACACCCTTTTAAAAACCAGTCTTGTGGCATTTATAATACAAGGGTTTTTTTTTAATTCAACATATTTCCATAATTAAACCTCTGGTAAGAAGTGCCAGTCACCTTCATTCCTTCCTGGGATTTACAAGCTCCCAATCTTTTCTGAATGCAGGGAATTTCATTATTTGTTTGTTTGCTTCCTTGCTTTTACAGTGGCCCTCAAACTTGTGATCTTACTGCCTAAGCCTCCTGAGCATTGGGATATATTTTATTACAAAGATGTAGCCCGTTTTTTCTGACATCTGCAGATAAAATAAAATTGAAACTGTGACTGGAAGGATACCAAAGCACTTGGATTTATCACAAAGGACTCACAGATTGAAGAGTAAGCACACATTCCAAACCTAGGTCAAGTGAAGGCTTCAATTCTGAACACATTCTTATAGATCAGAACTCTTGCCCTGTCTGACCTCCCACTGAAGTAGGAAAGGTCTCAAAAGGTCATAAGCTACTGCTTGGTGAAGAAAGGTAGCTGTAGTGATGGGTGGTAAAAACCCAATGCTCAGCATTCTAGTGACCAGTTGAAGTTTTGTGAACCATACAGGTAAACTCATAGAGAAAGATATAATAGACCAACTGAACCAGCTTTCTTTTATGGGTTATCCCTCTTTCCTTTCATAATCAGAATTTGAATTTCTTCTTGTCTTCCACTCCATGGAAAGGAAGTATTCAGGAAAAGAGAATTCATATTTATAAAAGACTGCTTGAGTTCATTTGGTAGGAGGCTTTGGACTCATATTAACTTTGTCAGATATAGAGATAATAACAAAATTAAAGTGTGGAGATGTATTATGTCTGGCTTTGGAATTGGATCCTCCAACCCTCAGACTCTAAGCATTGATGCCACGAGTTTCAAAATGTTGCCATATCTGATTACGTTTCACTTCTCCCCCTCCCAGAAAAGACATAAAACTGTAGAACCCAGGTCTCAGATTGATCTGGGGGCAAAGGTACTTAAAGTAATCTTTAAATAATTCTGGGGATATTATCTTCATCATGGGTCAGCACAAAACCTGTGAGTTTTAAAACAACCAAAGCAAAAATGAAATTAAAATAACACATTTCCCCAACCATGGTCTACATCTATCTATAAGTCTCATAAATCTTGCAGGCAAAGGCATCCTCTTATCAACAATTTCCCAACACAGTGATGTTGTCTCCCCTCACTGGAGATTTTAGTCTTTCTTCTACAGGGGAATCAGTGAGACAGAAAAGTATGCAAGAAACCTGCCTCACATTTCCCATTTCGATAGAATGAAAATGTTATTTTAGCTTATTCTTCTGAAGTTCTAGTGAGAGAAAAAGACAATGAGTCAGAAATAATTTCATGGAAATGTTTTTGGGAGCACTCAACACAGTGCACCCTTCAGCCTCTGATGTGAAAGTCTACATGGACCTGGCAGGGCCATCAGAATTATGACAGGACTAATAGTGCTCCATGTTCTGGAGCACTATTTAACTTCTTTAATCTGTTGTTATGTCCATAGGCAATCAGTGATGGTGGTCATTCCTGAAGAATGCACATTCAGGTTGACTCTACCAGTGCAGCAAGAAACAGACCTTGTTTGCATCTTCAGTTTTCTTAGATTATACCAGTGCTAAAGGTGGGAAGACACACTTAAAGCAGGAGCTTAGTGGTGATGAACATCTTAATGACTTGGATACAGGAAAACAAAGTTATCTGTGTATTAGAAACTAGGATCACTTGCCAGTCATCTCACAAAGTTCACCAACAGAAACAGAAATAGAGCCTTCAAGTTAGCACCCATCTTTCATAGACATCTTCCAAGTGTGGCTTTCTTCATTCTGTTTAGGTCAATTGTAACTTGACATATTCTGCCATCATTAAACCTAAAACCTCCAAAATTCAATACACACATATCAAATAAGAAACTGCAAATATAACAGACAAGGTATGTGTACTCAACCTCTGTAGATAAACTCAGCACTCATTAGGTAACTGGGTACAATAATGGCCGTAGCAGAGAAACCAAGCAATGTGGGAATCTGTGCCTGGAAATTTCAATGTGTGTGTCGTTTATGTTTTCCATCTGTTTCTACCAATCTGCAAAATTACTAAGGCTATATGGTCATTTAAGTTTGATTGCACATAATTATAATGGTGAAAAATGAGAAAACCTCAAAACTCTTTAGACTAACTATATAAGATCCAGATATTGCATTATCACTAAGATGTTCTATGGATGATTCATTTATAATTATAAGTTAAGGAGTAAGACCATACTAATCACATATAAAATGTGTATAAGAAGATCACACACGATCCAAGATGGCAGCGGCCTGCACGGACATATTTTGATTTCAGAGTTAACAGTCACAGGCAGCAAGTGTTGCAGGACGCTGTACAAAGGGCACGACCCCTTCTAAATCTCACCCAGCTACCCAGGGACCATGGAGGATCCCTGGGCAGGACGCTCCTTCCCACTCTCGGACACACAAGGAAGCCGCTGGACCCGGGTTTTGGGATCATCTATCCCCTACCAGGAGAGACTCCCGGTAAGTTCCAAGCTAATACCCAGTGGGCAAATTCAGATCCCACGCAGAGATAATCCCCACCCTGCTGGGCACTCAGAGGTCTCACACAGACGATCCAACTATCTGGCGAAAGTTTGCGATCCTTGGAAGTGAGCTCAGCCTGGCTGCAAAGTGCCTTCAGACTGCAGATTGCAGTCTGTGATGAAACTGACCAGTTTACAAGCCAAGGGAGCAGCAAGGCTATTAGAGCTGAACTGCAGATTTACCCACTACAGGAACCAACCCCGGGCAAATTGCGAGATATTTGAAACTGTCGTATATCGGACTTTTGTACTAGTACTGGCCCTTCCGGCGGGGATCCAGTGCTTACTTGTACACAGCTCCACCACCTGGATTAGTTAGGTCTCCACCTGGGAGGCGGGGCTGAATGACTCACCTTATAGGGGTGGAGTAAGGCAACTCTACTCCTACACCAAAGCGCCCCCTTTGGACCCAAGTCCAGAAGACAGCTAAAAAATTCCACATGGCCAGAGGCCCCAGACGAAAAAAAAAAAAAAAAAAAAAAAAAAAAG
>CAJQZJ010004752.1:7700385-7743606 GCA_907164525.1 Lophiomys imhausi
GAGATAGGGAGCTCAAGTACATATGGCTGCATTTCTCCTGAGTGGTTTTCTTGGTCCTGCCACTTTAATAACCTTGCACTCATATCTGGAGTCTTAGCATACCCCAGGCCTTGAAGTGTTTGAGAAGAGGCTTGTACGGGCCAACCTGAAGGCCAGTCTTTCTTTGCTATGATACTCCTATCAGCCCCAGTATCCAAAAGGCCCAGGATCTTTTTACCATCAACTTTTAACTCCAAGACGGGGCGTTGGTCCAAATCTAAGGAGAGAAAAGTCAGATCTGTGCCCGTGGACCCAAAACCATCTTTTCCTCTCTCTCGATCCCTTGCCGCATAGTGATCATGTAAGCTCGGCAACATGATCAACTGAGCAATTCTGTCTCCAGGAGAGATAGCTGTTATACCACGGGGGGGAGGCTACCATGATCTTAACCACTCCTGTATAATCTGGATCTATAACCCCAGGATGGACAATAAGTCCTCTCAAGGCTGATGATGACCTCCCTAACAGCAAACCAACTGTACCAGGTTCAAGGGGTCCTTTAAAATCTGTTTCAATTAACTGGACCCCCATTTGGGGCGTTAATACGAGTCTGGTGGTGGAGCAGAGGTCCAATCCTGCTGAGCCTGCAGTGGCTCTCCGTGGTCTCTTGGATGGCGGAGGGTTGGCCATCTCTCTTGATTCTGTTCTTTGTCCTGATTCTCTACTGCCCCATATATTTGTGGGCCCTGGGGTCGTGGGCCCCGCTGTCCGTTTTTTGGACGAGCGCCACCATAACCTTGAGTCAAAGGCTGGCCATGGATGTCTGTCACTGAACAGCATTCATTAGCCCAATTGTTCCCTTTCTTACATTTTGGGCATAACCCCGGCCGCCTGGGGCATTGTACACTTCCTGTACTTTCTGTACTCCTTCCCCCGGGGCACTGTCTTTTAAAGTGTCCCATCTTGCCACACTTAAAACAAACTCCTGAACTTCCTCCACCTTTTCTGGTCAACTGTACTACTGCAGCAGCAAGACCAGCATTAGTTAACGGCCCTCCAAGTTCTCTACACACCTTCATCCAGGCTTCTAGCCCTTTACTCTTGTAAGGGGTGATAGCGGCTCTACACTCTTTGGTGCATTGCTCATAGACCAACTGTTTTATTAGTGGCATAGCAGCATCCGGGTCACCAAAAATCTTCCCTGCCGCTTCCACCAATCGTGCCACAAAGTCTGAAAAGGGTTCCATGGGGCCCTGTAGAATCCCACTCACCTCCCCTTTGTTAGGAAGGGATTTCCAAGCCTTGATAGCTGTCTGGTTTATTTGTTCATAAACCTGATTGGGATATCCTGTCTACTGGTTGGCAAATCTCCCCTGCCCAAGCAGCATATCTCTATCCCAGGCTGGATTTCCATTTCTCTGATTAATGGCTGCTTGCTCAGTGGCATACTCAATCAAGAAAGCTTTCCAGTCTAAGTATTGCCCTGGACTTAAGCAGGCGCGGGCCAGGCCACTCCAATCACTCGGAGTCATACAATGTCTGCTTAATGCTTCTACTTGAGCCAATGTAAAAGAAGCAGTAATGCCATAGGTACGAACCGACTCTGCAAGGGATTTAACTACTTTAAAATCAAGCGGTTCCTCGTACCTATTCCCTTGTGGGTCTTGGTATACCGGATAAGCAAACTGTAATTCTGTTCTTACTTGTGTCCACATCCCCGGGCAGAAAGATCTCCCTACTTTCAGGGACTGAACAGGCTGATCTATCTGAATGGCTTCTGGGTATGGAGGGGGAGTTGAAGGCACCGCGGCAACGGCTTTACTTACACCGACCACCGCCAACATGGCTGAAGGCGCCATGGCAACAGCTTCACTTACACTGACTGCCGCCAACGTGTCTTTCTCTTTTATCTTTTTCTTTTCCTGTTTTCTAATAGCAGTCCTCTCTAACTGTTCTATTGAGCATGTAGCTCCCCTTCAGAATCCGTGCCCTCTGAGTCCTCAAAATCTCTAAAATCTCTAAGATCGGGATAGAGAGGGACCTTCTTTTTGCTTCCCTTTTCACTGTCTGCCTGCTCAGATCTTTCGCCTTTGTTACTTCCCTTTTCACTGTCTGCCTGCTCAGATCTTTCCCCTTGCAGCAGTTCCAAGGCTGATTCTCCCTCCTTGATTGCATTACAGCATCTCTGATCTTCTAAACAACTCCTCACCATCTTCCAAATCGGTCTTACTCCATGCTTCAGAGTACCTTGCTCCCAAGCAAAATCCAAGTCCCTGCCTAATTTGTCCCAGCAGGATACCGTAAGATTCCTGGACACCGCAAACCACGGAGCCACGGAGTCGCATTCATTCAAAAATGTTTCTAGGGTTGACTTCTTAAGTTTCAAATTCCTAGCTAAAAGTAGCTCCTGAAGAGCCAAAAAATTGGATGTGACTGAGACAATCCCATGATTAAAAATTTACTTTCGGTTCGCAGTTTTCCCGCGAAACTTTACCTTTTGTTCGCAATCTCCGCGAAACTTTACCCTTTTTGTTTGCTATTTCCGCGAAACTTTACCTTTTGTTCGCTATTTCTGCAAAACTTTACCTTTTGTTTGCTATTTCTGCAAAACTTTACCTTTTGTTCGCTATTTCTGCAAAACTTTACCTTTTGTTCGCTATTTCCGCGAAACTTTACCTTTTGTTCCCTATTTCTGCGAAACTTTACCTTTTGTTCGCTATTTCCGCAAAACTTTACCTTTTGTTCACTATTTCTGTGAAACTTTATTGTCCCAATTTACCCCGGGAACTTACCAGTGCACTGCCCCTGACTGCAGGAGTTCTGAGTCTTTTCTGGTTCCCCGTACGGGCCACCACTTGTCGCGTCCCCCTCGACCAGCAAGGACGATGCAACTCGCAAAAGCTCTTCTCCAGCAGTTTATTCAGGTCCCTTGAAAACAGTCTTCCGAATACCCGGGCAGACCCAACCCACAGGCTAAATACTATATGAACAGCCAATCAAGTAAAGCCACGTGGTGCTATCTTAGAGGCCCACGTATGTGGAAGCAAGCCAGATCAGCGGTCTTAGCCAAATATGGACTTGTTTACCACAGAGAGCGCTCACCATCAGGCTGGTGGAAGGCGGAAACCGGCGCCATCTTTAGGGCGCGGCACGTCGCAGCTCTCTACACACTAGGATAACCATGTTTGAATACAAGTAATTTATTATTTCAAAACAGGTAGGAGAAAAGTTTCAGTGTTCCCAAATATTAACTGCCTAAAGTGACAAATGTGGATTATCCTTATCCAACCATTACATACGGTACACATAGGCTGAAATATCACATGTGTACAACATACTAAGTACTATCACTATATGTCAGTTTAAAATAAAAATAGACTTTAAAGAAAAAAAAAGAAAGAGGATTTATATAAATACATCAGTCAGTAAATACTCAACTTGCAAGCATGAGGACCTGAGTTCAATCCCAGAGTTTGCATTTTTTAAAAAAGAAAAAAAATGTCTAGGCATAGTTGTGCATACTTATAATCCCATTTCAGGGAAGGCAGAGATAGGTAGTGGCTGGAGCCTGCTTACAATCCAGCCTAGCCTACTCAGCCAGTATCAGACCAGTAAGGTGCACACACACACACACACACACACACACACACACTCACACACACACTATATACACTATATATAGTGTTTAATAGTGTTTATATATTCCTTCCCAGAGATGGGAAGGAATCATATGTGGAATCAATAATTGTTTTAGTTGCATTTGGGAAACACAGCAACATGCTTGTCTGATCATTTGATGATGACAGCTAACAGAGACAAAGGCATGACAGAGAGGAGAGGGGATAACGAGGTAAAAGAAACAGAATGTAAGGCACTAAAGAAAGCAAAGGCAGAAAAGAACCAGAAAAAAATTTTAGCCAGAATACAAGGAGTCAAAATAACTCTTCTGGTAAATCCTAGGGCTATGATGTCAGAGAAATAACAGCTGACAACTACACATTGTTGAGTCATCATTTAAATGATTGCAATGACCGTTTTAACCCAGAAAGCACAGCTGTGGGCTTTCCTATGTCCTGCTCAGCTGCCCAGCACTATATACTAGCTAGGTAGGACTTCTGAACAAGAGCTGGCATTAATCCTTTACCTTGCTTCAAAATTATACTTCAATGTACTTTATACTCCTCCTAAATTATCATAATTACAGGTAAACAATCTTTAAAATACTGAATTTAACAATTGAGGATTGGCAAACTGCTGAAGGCAATGAAATATCTCTATACTGATAAACTATCAGGCTAGTGGAGCGTCTTTATTGACACGGTGGCACAGAGCCAACATGAGAAGTTACTGGTGGATCTTGCTACCTACTCTGTGTCTTATCTCAGCTTTCTTCATCTGTGAGAGATTCCCCCTGCCTCCCACTCGAGATTGGCAGCTTCCTACACTACCATTTATCCTAATGTCTGCTAACCACAGCTGTTGTCATGGTTACCTTTATCCCACCTTATATTACTGTACAAGTTTTCCTCAGTCCTTTCCATTTAGCACTTTCTGTCTTCTCTAATTTCTCACCCACTTTTTCATCTGGCACAGTGAAAAAAAAAAAGAAATGCCCTTTTATAGACATTGTTGTTCATCTAGCACTTTTCCCCCCACTGTCAGAGAACAAAAAGCAATAATATACTGTTACAATCCTCAGGTCTTTAGTACCTCCTTCATGGGAATGATTAGAGCCTATTTCACTTTTTAATACTTATAAGAGAGTCCTTTAAGAAGGTTAAAGTCAGGTGCCAAATACATATGGACTGGACATTGGGAATGTATGCTAAGCCATATAACTCTCATAATTGTGGCCTATTTGTTTCTGTTGTTTTGTATTGCATTTATTGTTATAAGAGAAAGAGCCATTTGTTAGACTGAAAGGGGGAGCTGTTGGGGGAAAAATATACCTTATACTTAAAAAAAAGGGAAGAGGATGGGGGGGTTGAGTGGTAAGAGGTTGGGACTGGAGGGAGAGTAGGGAGGGGATTGTGATTGAGATGTTACTTGAAGAAATAAAAAATAAATTATTTTTAAAAAATATAGAAGCATGAAGGATACAGAACCCTACATTATAAAACTTTTATCCACTGGTAGCTGTCATTTACCATTATATAGGAATTATATAGAGAGTGGTTAATAACCTACAGTCCTGATTCTCATAGCTTCTCATTTGAATGAGGTGACAATGGGAAGAAATCAACAAATATAATAGACCATTCTATATTTATTGGAATTATAGATTCTTTTTATATTAGATCTGTTTGCCAACTGACAGTACATATTTATGCAATCAGGAGAGTTCAGAGAACTTTTCCCAGAAGTTGTGATCTATAAACCAAATCTTAGGTTGAGTTATAAAGCACAACACAGAAAATAAACTGTATCACTGAATGACATACTATATAACCATGAGTATGTTTAAAGAAGTGTGTCTGAACAATACTTAGATACCACATTTAGGAGTGACTAAATATACATGGGAGGGTAGAGCACTGTCTCCAGTGAGCGCTTCAATTCCAGTCAAAAGCTCAGGCCTTTATCATTTGAGGCCTTTGATTTCTATCATTTCAGGCCTTTCCCATTTCATGGGTAAGTATTGGTAGGGTATAATAATATGATGACATTTTTTAAAAGAACTTTTTCCTCTATAAAATTCCTGACAAAACTGATATGAGAATTTAGTAAACTTACTGAAGCTTTCTCATACAAGATAATTACAAATGTACCTCAAAATAATATGCAAATAACAGAAGATAGTGTAGTAGTATAACAGTGTCTTTAACATATAAAGAGAAAAGAAAATTCAGGAAAATTCTAACTATAAAACTCAATTTTTAATTAAACAGAAGATTTACTATATAAGAATATAGAAATTCCTGCTTCCAAGTTTTGTCCTTTTTGGACAGAAGTCTGTCTACAGTTGAAGCAAGTGGTTTTTCTTGTCAAGAGAATGGCTTACCACCAATTCAATCATCTCCCACTGGAGATTCTTTGATGCTCATCTTCTACTTGGAGTAGAATAGGGGGTGCTGTCAGGAGCTGACATGTCTCGATATCAAAAAATCTTAAGAAAACATCTTTGAATGCCATATTCTGCAGATCTCTTGAGGTTTTTGAAGATGCCCTATCTATCTCTTATATTTAGATAAGCAAATATTGCTTGTCTCTTAGCAACTTGATTTCTGAGTAGCTTAGAAAATAACTGTGATAGACTGTCATAGTAACTAACAAAATGACATGTTTTCATGACTATTAGTTTCTGTTTCTTAATTATCCTAAACAGTTTATGTCGGTTGGTAGCGAGAGGTCAAAACTTGACATTTCATTTTTAAATATTACTACAAACAATACCTTTAAGAAGCGTTACCCTTAATTTTGTATCAATATACAAAGATCAATACCAATGTGGCCAAATATAATCTTAATTTTGTATCAATATACAAAGATCAGTACCGATGTAGCCCAATACAATCTTAATTTTACATTAATATGCTAGGGTCAATACCATTGTGGCCAAATATAATCTTAATTTTGTATCAATATACAAAGATCAATACCGATGTAGCCCTATACAATCTTAAATTTGCATTAATATACAATGATCAATACCAATTTAGCCAAATATAATATTAATTTTGTATCAGTATACAAAGGTATAAAGCTATATTCAATAATCTGTCCTTTTTTCTTGTTCTTTCCTATACTATGTCTATGTCCCATTTTTCTCAAGTCTGTTCACTCCTATATAGGAGAGAAAGGAGGATACAGAAAAGCAAAAGAGAGAAGTCCCTGGGTCTAACCTCCAAAACCCATTTAACAAGACCATTTAACAGCTTGTAGTCTTTTCCCCTAAATAACAAAATTTTCTATTATCTATCAAATAACCAAAGGGGGAGAACACCCTCCCCACCTTCTGGGGATGGGACGTTGTTCTCTTACAATGACTTCCTGCTGATTTGGGACGTAGTAAACCTGTTTGGGGCCCAAATAAGAATGGAAAAATGGTTAAAAATGTTAATAGAATCATTTGGTGTTCAGTCCCTTTGTGCTCAGCTATTTAGATGTCCTACGAAGTTCATAGACAGAAGCTGATCTTCAGAACTTTACTGAAGATCTGGCTGGAGTAGTCTGTGGAGCTGAACGATCTTAGCAATTTTGACAGCCTAGCTCTGCCAAGACAGGGTAGGTAAGTCCTTCATAATTCCTGCTCTACAACCAATGTCTGTCAGAGAAATGGGGCCAAATGGCTGAAGATTGATGCTGTAATGTATGGAGAGAAAATGGGAACTGTCCAGGCAGCCACTGGTATGTCATTTTTTAGTTTTGGAAGCTGCAGGCCCTGCACTTCCTATATAATCAGATATATTTATCCCTCTCAGGTCTCTGAGGTGGTTGAAGAATAGATACCTAGAGTCTCATAGTTAAATTTTGAGTTGTTTAGGAATCAAGAGGGTGTTCTGGATCTAAGAAGATATTTTTAAAATTATGAGGCAAGTTAGTATGAAAGCTGAGTTAGATATAGAACTTTAAACTCATGGAGATGGTTAGATAGTAGAATGTTAAAGTCAGGTGCCAAATACATATGGACTGGACATTGGGAATGTATGCTAAGCCATATAACTCTTATAATCGTTGCCTATTTATTTCTGTTGTTTTGTATTGTATTTATAGTTATAAGAAAAAGAACCATTATTTGGACTGAAAGGGAGAGCTGTTGGGGGGAAAAATAAATACCTTAAACTAAAAAAAAAAAAAAAAAAAAAAGAAGGGAAGAGGATGGTGGGGCTGAGGGGGAGGAGGGTGGAAGGGTGGGACTGGAGGGGGGAGTAGGGAGGGGATTGTGATTGAGATGTAACTTGAAGAAATAAAAAATAAATTATTTAAAAAAAAAAAGAAATGTTGTGTCCCCTAGGTTGGGTTTTCCCATTATTACTTGACTGAAAAACAAAACAGTCACTGCTATTTAAACAAATAGCATTAACCATGTATATAGTTTTGCTTGCATTGTTTTGATATGGAAAATTGGTTAATGATGTGCAATTAAGCTGGTCTCTTGATGCACAGATGTTGTTAAAAGTCATATCTATGATGTTAGGTTTTTACTTAGCACTGTTCTTCTTTTGAAGATTTATTATATGGACTAATCAAAATTAATTACAAAATTAATTAAGAATTTTGGCAGTGGTTAAGTTCTGGCCTTTGGCTTGAGTCTAGTATGAGTGAGTGGCTTCAGTATTTTCAGTGGTCATGCATTGAGGTTCTAAACTGATTAAATCAATAAACAATTGCTGCATGATAATTTGATATCTCTCATTTGGTAAGTTATGTTTAGTTTTAATTACAACTTATGCTTGACACAGTACTACCTACTTTTTCTTCATAGAAAATATTGTTCAACATTCCTTTTCTTGTATAGAATATAGCATAAGTTATGCTATAAAGTAGTTTGTATCTACTCATTTAATTTGATGAAGAAATCAGATATCAATGTACATATTTTTTCAAAGTTGTAGTAGCACAAATGTATAAAAATTATCATTTTATTATAGATTTAGGAAGATTTCTTAGAAATGGAACATTCAAATTAAGTTATACATTAGGAAAATTCATGATGAACATAAACGAGTATAGAGTTTAGTAACATGAAGAGACTGACAACTGGGTGTTAAGAAGGTTGTAAAAGGGAATGTTATTCAAGCCTCTGGGTATTTAAGATGTCGACTAGAATCATGTATTTTCCAGCATTGTGAGTCTATTCTCACTTTGATGAAAAGTATATATAGGTACACACACACACACACACACACACACACACACACACACCCATATTTTCTGAGGTATGTGGGTAAGTCATATGTTTTGTTTGGTAGGTTAAGCAAAGAAGCAAACCTAGTTTGCAACTTAAATATTTGGGGCCCACTGTAGAGGATATATAATGAAGCAAGTCATTCCAAGGAGATTGGGCACTTCTGACAAAGCCCTTGCTTTAACACTATACAATGCCATAGTCCCATCATGGTTATTTTTTGTTTCATACTTTGCAGATCTCCATGGATTTAAGTGTTTTATTTTTCAGTCTTGTTCATATTTTATGGATAGTTTTGTGGGTAAGCTCTCAACAGAAATTTGTGTTTTACAGTTGTTGCTAGAAATCAAAGATGGTGGTGGTGGGAGGTTCCACTCCTTTTTGCTGTACACATCCTCAGTCTTTGGCAGTGCACACATAACCCTGGTGACCTCACATACTTACATTTACCTCTCTTATCCAGTCACCACTCAAACTGTATTAGGGTTTGCCCTAGTGGCCTCGTTTTAGCTTAATCTCCTCTTAAATGACCTTGTTTTCAAATGTAGTCACACTTTAAGGTTCTGGTGGTAGAGTTCAGAACAACTACTACATATGTAGTCTGCAGGGGATAGTTCAGCCTGAAACATTCAGAGGATTTACCTCATTTTTCTTACTAGGTTACGTTAAAGATTTTCTTCTAATAAATATTTGCTGGTGTGTGTATGCTGTGCTAGTGCTGTGTGTATGCATGTGTGTGTGACTATGTGTATGTGTGTGCACATGCATGCATGTGTTCACTCTCTCACACTAGTGTGTGTGAGAGAGAGAGAGAGAAAGACAGAGAGAGGGAGGGAGGGAGAGAGAGGGAGATTTGTTCTTTTGTGAAAAAGATAAGGCATAATAAAGAGTTATTTCACTTAAGGCTTTGCAGCACCTTGTTTGTATCTTTTTATGATACAAAAGCTGTTTGTTGTCTTTCAGTGTTTAGACTGTAAATTTTTGAGGAGAGACAGTGACTCATTTTGTTTCTCCCAGTATTTCTCTGAATAAATATTTATTGGGTTGAGCTGAAGCTAATCTAATTGAAAAGAGACATGTAATAGGTTCCATAGCAGAGGACACATGTGGTGGAATGAAGAGAAGAGGGGAAGGTTCCCATTCTGACTCAGTCATATAGAGGGCATTATATAGTTAGCTCATTATAGGCAAAAGGGGATAAGTATAAACACATATACATCCACATATATTTATGTCTCCTACTGATTATTTCTGTGGACAGCTTGACTAGTACACTTTTTGTGTGCTTCTTAACCATGTATCCATAAATCTGACTTTCAGCTAAATCTCTATATATGATTGTTCCCAGAAGCAGATGATATATTTCATATCCAGAATTTAAACTTAACTTCTTCTCAAATGTAATACCTCAGTTCATTTTATGGTATCATCATTTTCCCAGAAGAACACGTGTGAAATCTCAGGATCTCAAGCTGTGAATGCTCCTCTGTATTTGTCTAATCAGTATTTAGTTACAGTGTTTCTGTACCATGATAGTCCTAGCACCCAAATTCTCACTTATTTTCAATTGTCTCCTGAGGGTATCTTTCCCATTTCTCATTGACTTTTCTAGTTTATTCTCCTATGAACTTGAGCCTTGTCTCCATCCCATTATCTTCTATAATGTCATGGTTACTTTCTCCAAATTAGTATTTGGTTATTTTTACCCTTCCCAAACTTGCAGTTGTTCCAATTTTCAACAATTAAGACTCAGATGTCTGTTTTGCTGTTTTTTAGAACCTTCTCTGAATGGACTCCAAGCAACTTTTAGGATAACTCTCAGCTCACTGATTTTTCTTTTGTTCTCCACTAGGAAATGTTCATTCTTTCAGTTACATACTTTCTGTTGCTTATTTCAGACTTTATCTGGCAAAGCATCACAATTGTGCTTTTTCTTTCTATGTACACACACATTAATATATATGCATACTGTCTAACTGTATACTCCATTTATGTATACATATATATGTTAGAGTATATACCTTCTCTGTGTACATTTATCTTCTCTCATATACATATGAATTGATACTACACAGAATGCTCATGTGATTTTGGAGAATAAAGACTCCTATAGTCTGTCATCTGCAAGCAGAGCTAGGAATACAAATTCCAGCCTGAGTCTGAAGGCCTGAGAGCCTGGTACTCTAGTGGTGTATGTTTCATTCCGAGGTCAGGAAGGTCAGTGTCTGTCAGCTTATGAGTCAGTCAAAAAAGCATATTCAATCTTGCTCTGTATTCTGGTTCTATTTAGGCATTTAAGGGGTTGGATGATGCCCATTGTCTTAGTCAGTTTTGCTGTGAAGACCATGATGAAGAAAACTCTTATAAAAGGCAGCACCTAATTGGTGGCTTGTTTATAGTTTAGAAGTTTAGTCCATTATCATAATGGTGGGGAACATGGCTACAAGAACATAGCAGAAGGCAGCCAAACATGGTGCTGTAGAAGTAGTTGAGAGCTACATCTTGATCTGTAATCAGAGAGAGAGAGAGAGAGAGAGACTGGACTTAATTCTTAATTCTTTCCTCACAGCTCATCAATGGGGGACTAAGCATGCAAATACAGGAGTCTGTGTGGGGCACTCTTAGTCAAATCACCATGTCCACCCATAATGAGTAGTGCCATATGCTTTATTCAGTGGGCCAGTGCAAATGTTATTCTCCTGGGAAGAACGCATGCTCAAACACACCTGCTGTACTAGTCAGATCTTTTTTTTCTGTGACACATGTAAAACTTACTCTAAACTGAGAAAAAGCACATTTTGGCTCACATTTCAGAGGCTCTAGTCTATGACTGAGAGTTTTTATTGCTTTTAGGCATATATAGTGGAAAGGTATAGTAGAGCAAAGATGCTTGGCTCATGACAGCGGAAATATAGAAGGAAGAAGAGATCATGAGGCATTATCATTTTCAAAGGGACAGGCCTAGCGCCAGCCTCCCCATGAGGCACAAGTTTCTATTAGCTGAATCAGATAACGACCCATTGGTGAATTCTTTAATTACTCAGGATCACTCCACCGATGAAGTTAGCCTTCATAAGTCAGTCCTTTCTTAAAATTACTAAAAGCTTCAAATCAGTCTTTGAACATATGAACCTTTTTGATGAATATTCATATTCAAACCTTAATAGCTTACAATAATGTTATACCTTGGCACTATTGTTACAAGTAGCTATCACACAATGTTAGAATTTTAAATTAAAAAATACTATGAAGATGTGGTAATTAAAGATGAAATTACTCAGGAAAAGGAAGAAACACTGAAATTAAAAAAAGTGCTTTATTAGGCAATTAATCAAATACCCAAGACTGTGGAAGACATGTCTCATTTGAACAAGCATGTATTTTAGCATTGTTCTCACTAAAATATACCTAAAGAGGGAGGGGCATAATCACACACACACACACACACACACACACACACACACACACACACACACAGAAGCAATGCACACGCATGCACACACATACAAATACTCATGTACATGTACACACATAGAAGTATTTTTGCCAAGAAACTTAGGTCTGTTTAAAAAAAATTGTCAGACATTGGGAATGTATGTATGCTAAGCCATATAACTCTCATAATTGTGGCCTATTTATTTCTGTTGTTTTGTATTGTATTTATTGTTATAAGAGAAAGAACCATTTGTTGGACTGAAAGGAGGAGCTGTTGGGGGGAAAATAAATACCTTAAGCTAAAAAAGGGGGTGTAGAGAATAGGGGGTTGAGGAGGAAGAGGGTGGAAGGGTGTGACTGGAGGGGGGGTAGGAGGGGATTGTGATTGAGATGTAACTTGAAGAAATAAAAAATAAATTATAAAAAATTGTCCAGTCTGGCATGGTGGCACATGCCTTTAATCCCAGCACTTGGGAGACAGAGGTAGTCTCTGTGAGTTCAAGGCCAGCCTGATCTGCAAAGTGAGTTCCAGGACAGCTAGTAGTGTTATATAGAGAAACCCTGTCTTGAAAAACCAACCAACCAACCAACAAACAACAAAATCTTGTCCATTAAAAGAGTAGAATTGTTCTGAAACTAGCACCTTCCAAAGGCAAATATAATATCTTCACTATCAAGACCAACATGTGTGAGGTGCAGGAATGGTATTTATATTTATTAGTTTCAGAGAAGATAAGCTTCTTATTTATTTATTTATTTTTATAAAATAGAGGTTATAGCAACGCTCTCCTCAGGGATGACTATGATGACAAAAAAAAAAAAAAAATCCATTCCTGACAGTGATGCAGTACTGTGGAGGAACAGTGAAAGCGAGAAGCATTACGTTGCATGGTTTAGTGAATTATTTGAAACCTCAGTGCGACCACTTATTTTGTTCTCCACTGGAGTACTCAAGTTTGTGCTTTTTATTTTACTTAATTATGCTGTGATTCTACTTGTAGGTAGAGAATTAATGTACATGATATTTATCAAGGTACTTAAATAATGGTGATTTGAGAACTGGGAATATTTTTTATTACAGAAGTGCACTATGAAATGACACCAAGGGACTGTAGATTTCTGTTGTCTGGGTTGTGAAAAGTTGTTGTGGCTTCATATAGGTTGTTTCATCTCTCTAGATGGCGTTTCTCAGTCTAATTTTAGCATTTATTTTCTTCCTGGCAGGAATTTTGCATGATTGCCATTTACTCTTCCAATTTTAAAAATAAGTACTCCGTGTTCCAAAAAATGCCTTTCAGAACAGGAATCCCTCCAGGTAGTGGAAATTTTTATAGTAGATATAGTAGATAGTAGAGGTATTCAACCTGGCCAAATATGTGGGTTTGGACTAAATTCATCTACGTGTCTATTAAGAGTTTTATTATGGTGGATCCCTGATATGTGATGTCTAACTTACTACTTTATAAATATTTAGGGTAGGAACTTGACTCAGTATCCAGGAGGTAAATTTATACCACAAAACAATTTTTTCCAGATTAACTTTACAATTACATCCAACTAAAGTGAGCCAAACCCAGAAAACATTTGGTGGCGATTTCTCTATGCATGCTGATTGTTGTAGCCAGGGAGTATAGTTGGTTTTAGTGCATTATCAAGAAAACTGGGGTTGTGAACTTGAACTCTTGCCAGTTGGTTTTCTAAGACTCTGGATCTGTGTGTTTTCAGGGGCCTGTCCCTGCTTTCAGTTAAGGTATGAAACATATTATCAAGATCTTTTCTTCTTTTTCTCTGAGAAAAATCAGTATGGCATTTTGAGAAGAGGTCACAGAGAGCAGCTTTATCCATTGTGGGTTATTTTTTCAATATATGAGTGTTACCATTTCCACCAAGAAGCTCTCATTCCCACTTGAAACATAGTCAAGGCTCTTTAACGTCTTGCCGTGTAGGACAAAGTCAATCTAAGATGAAACTTATGGAACATGATTATTTTTATGGCCAAAATTATTTGTATTGCTTCTTGAAGATAATGCTCCCTAAATTATAGAATATTATTAAACTACTAAATTATATGAAATATATAAAGCAAAAAATGTTTTGCTAATTGTGACACTGTTTAGGTAGAATTAGTTCAGTGTCCCCTTTTGAGCACAGCTGTGCAGTTGGATACTGTGGGGTAGAAAATGTTTTCCTGATGAATGACCAGTTCTCAAGGTGGTGGTTACTTTAAGAGTTTTATTTTTCTGTATCAAAAATAGCATTAGAATTGGTTGTGGTAGATTATTTCTCTAATGCCAGCACTCAGGAAGGTGGGGCAGGAGAAAAGGCATGAGTTTGAAGGCAGCTTGGGCTATAGAATGAGTTCCTGGCTAGCTATGGCTATAAAGTAAGACCTGCCTCAAAATCAATACTGAAAATAAATAAAAACAAACGCACAACAAAACAAAACAGAGTAAATAAAGCAAGGCAAACAAGTAGGCAAGCTGAAGAACCTTTTTCTTCCCTTTTTTCTCTGTGGAGAACTGAAAAAAATGTGGGAATTTTCATACTTTTGGCACGGAGAGTGATTGTCTCATCCCAAACTTATTATACCATGTAAATGGAGAAAGGAGAAGTGTCTCATTCTCCAAGAGAAGCATGAAGCTGACATTCTGCAGTTTATTACTAGAGCAGAAGTCCCTCCATTTAAAGCACAGTTAAAGAGACTGCTTGGCATTAGATAGCTCTTCATCAGAATTTCAGTTCATGACTTCCCCACCATGTGACACCAGAGTCTGATGGTTCCATAAGACTCAGTTTCTCTAACTACAAACAAAATATAAAAATGCATTGCAGAGTTCCATAAATACAACATCAATATAATATATTTAGCATAGTGATTGGCAAATATTTATTAGTCAGTGTGGGTATTTGAGCATGCAATGATTGATCTTATTTTTGAACATTCAGTACATGAGAAACTAGATTTAAGAAAAACCCTCTAAGATCCTAATATACAGGAAGCTTTTTCATGATAGATTAGGAAGACATAGAAACAACAAAGTTACTGTTAAAGCAAAAGACCTAGATTGAGGAGGAGAAAAAAATCAAATACAAAAAAAAAAACCAAAATGGCTGTTGTCTTAGCCATATTAATTTGTGTTTTACTTACTCCATTGTGAGAAGGGTGTGGAAGTTTATCCAGCTCCTCATTTTTTACTTAGGATAATATTATATATCTTAGGATATATTACATTATCTACTTGTATAATGCATTCATATGTGTTTTTTAAACATTTATTTATTAATTCAACTTACATGTTGATCACAACCCTCTCCCACCTTCCCTTCCAGTCTCACATTCCCACCTTCTACCCCCTCTCCCACCTATCCTTCTCCTCCAGTGTGCAGGAGGGGAACATATCAGCCCCAGTCAGTTCAACAGTCACATGAAGGTTAAGAGCATCCTCTTGCTCTGGAGCCTGACATGGCACCTCAGCTAGGGTAAAGTGTCCCACTAACAGGTAACAAAGTCCATGATTGAGATCACCGGCTCCCTACTTGCTAAGGGATCTTCTACTTCTTCTTTTCTTCTTCTTCTTCTTCTTCTTCTTCTTCTTCTTCTTCTTCTTCTTCATGTTTCTGTCTCTGTAAGCCTCTAGGGCTCTAGGTTAGTTGGTTCTGTTGATCTTCATGTGTTGTTTTTGTCCCCCCCCCCAGGTCTCTCTTTATTCCTCCTCCCTCTCTTATTTAGTACTCCCAGAGCTCTACTTCATATTTTACTGTGTGTCTCAGCATCTGTTTTGATATGCTTCTGGGTGGAACTTCTCATAGGATAGTTATGCTAGGTATCCTTTGGGTCTGTGGGCTGTAGGATAGTTATCTTGTACTATATGTTTAACATCCAGTTCTAAGTGAATACATGCCATATGTATCTTTCTGCATCTGGGTTAGCTCACTCAGGATGAGGTTTTCTGGTTACATCTGTTTGGTTGCAAATTGCATGATTTCCTTGTTTCTGGTAGCTGAATAGTATTCCATTGTGTAAATGTACCACAGTTTCTTTTTTTAATCCATTCTTTGGTTGAAGGGCATCTAGGTTGTTTTCAGTTTCTAGCTATTATGAATAAAGCTGCTGTGAACATAGTTGGGGAGATGTCTTTGTGGTTTGGTGAGGAATCTTTTGGATATATGCCCAGGAGGGGTATGGCTAGGTCTTGAGGTAGAACTATTCCCAATTTTCTGACATATCACCAGATTGATTTCCAAAGCAGTTGTACAAGTTTGCACTCTCACCAGAAATGGAGGAGTTCTCATTTCTCCACAACCTCACCAGCATGTGCTGTCACTGTGTTTTTGATCTTAGCCATTCTGACAAGAATGAGATGGGATCTCAGAATTTTGAGTTGCATTTTCCTGATGACTAAGGATGTTGAACATTTTGAGTGTCTCTTGGCCATTAGAGATTCCTCCTTTGTGAATTCTCCATTTAGCTATTTGCCCCATTTTTTTGATTGGATTATTTTGGTTTCTTGGTGTTTAATTTCTTGAGTTCTTTGTAAATTTTGGATATTAAACCTCTGTCCGATGAGGGTTTGGTGAAGATCTTTTCTCAATCTATAGGCTGCCATTTTGTTCTAAGGACAGTGTCCTTTGCCTCACATATGTTCTAAGAGCATTTACATAGCCATATGCATTTTATTCACTTGTGATTATTCTTCTTTAAATTCAGAAAATCTTGATTACCTTGTGAAATGCTGGAAGAAGAACACTTTTACTATGGTTACACACAAAATACTGAACTAGATTCCTTTGCTGAATGAACAAAATAATCAATGATCTTACAGTATTGCAAAACCATAGACTTGAGATCAGAAAATGCCAGTTTTGCATTTACTCAATAAGATTAAATAGTATTCTTAATTTCTCTGAAATTTCATTTTTTCATCTATGAACTGAATAAACCATTCTATCCTTTGTGTAAAAGATTAACAAAAAGATCATAGGTAAGGGATGCTAAAGTCTTCCATTTGATTCTAGTAGAGTCTCTTAGCTTACGTGTGTTACATGTGCAGATACATCACAGTTCCTACAGTGTTCTGTTAATCATTACCACATTGTACCTCTTATATTGTTTATTATACCTCACTTGGAACAGTCACTGCCTATCTAAGTTTATATTTTGCCAACATTTTCTCTTATGATGTTCTTGATTATGACAGGATTTATTTTTAGGTACCTAGAAGCAGAAAGAGACAAATTATGATTTTTGGCTCACATTCTTCATTTCCTTCTTTGTTCATTATGGGATCATGGGATAGGGCCACCCACATTCAGGGTGGATACTTCATTGCTATTTAAACTTTTCTGGAAAGGCTTTTTCAGCAGACACACCTACAACTGTGTCTTTTCTTTAAAAAGTATTTCTTTTGAGATTATAATATAATTACATCATTTCCCTCTTCTCTTTCTTTCCTTCCTCCAAATCTTCCATATACCCCTCCTTTCTTTCTTTCAAATTCATGGTTTCATTTTTTCATTAATGTTACTATAAATACAAACTGTTCAGGCTGTATAATGTTAGTTGTAGTTTTCAGGGCTGATCATTTGGTATTGAATAACCAATCGGTATGTTCTTCCCTGAATGTGCTCTTCTCCTGTTCTTAGTATCTTAGTTGAATGTAGATTTTTTTGTGTAGGGCTTTCACTCTTATCTCTGTTGACATGTTTATAGGTGTCATTTTGTTCAGCTAATGTTTAGGCAGTCATATTGCTGAGTCATGAGTGCAATTTATGACCTTTTTACAAGACAAAATCTCACAGGAAAACCCTTAATCATCTGGTATAATCTTCTTGCCATTTCTTCTGCAATGATTGTTGAACCTAGGTATAGAAGCTGTTTTGGCGATGTATCTACTGGACTGGGCTTCACATCTGTGCATTTTAATTGATTGTCATTTTCTGTATTGCCTCTGTCTGTTGCAAAAAGAATTCCCTTCATGAGGTCTGAAGACTACCCTTATCTGTGGGCATAAGGATAAATATTTAGAATATAGGTAGGAATTATGTTGGTATAAAAATGTAGTGATTGTTAGTTCTCCTCCAAGATCCATGACTTCATTAGCCCTGGGCAGTTAGCTGGATTTCCAGTACTAGGCATGATTTCCCTCTTGCTCAGAGGTCTTAAGTCCTATTACACAAGTGGTGGTTACTGCTAAGGCATGCATGCCACTACTGTATCCTTAGGTTTATCATGCTGTGCTCCTTGTTGTGATGGATAAGTATCATAGATGGATAGGACTGTTTGTTGCTTCCCTTTTTTGGAAGCCTGTGTGGAGCCTTCTGGTACCATGAAAGCTAGTCCTCAGGTCAAATCCAGCTTAGGGACTTCTCGGCCATGTGTCTGAAATATATAGTAGTATCTTCAGCAATAGAGACTTACCTTCTAATTTGCAAACAAGTTTAATGACAGTAGCTTCTGATGTTTTGGGAGTTTCTTGGGTAACTTTGACTAATAACTCAAAAGGGTGCCTCTCATGCCTGATGTTGGGGTTTTTACTAGGTGGTCTTGATCTCTGACAGGGAGCACTGTCATCCCGGATAGGAAAATTTCATTTAAATTATATATGCATATTTATTCAAGACATGTATGTTATATTATTTTGGTAGATAATTAATAGTAGGATTGTTTATGACTTTTTCAGACTTCCTTACTGTTATTTTACCTACCTTCCTTCTTCTGTATTTATCTCTATTCTCTATTTATCCTCCGTAATTAAAGCGTCCCAATTTTCCCTATTAGATAACTCGTGTCTTGCTATTTCCTTCTCAATTGCTTCCCCACTCCTTCACCCAGCAATGGTCCTTTTTACTTTCCTGGTTTCTGCAGTTACTCAAGGATATATCTTCACATTGGAAGACTTGGAGCTAGTAGCCTCAAATGAGAGACAACATAAAGATCACATTGAGAGAGGTAACCCAGATCCAGAAGGTGTGTGTCTTCTCAGTGATTCACATCCAATAGTGTTGACAATGAAGAGTCACCATCACAGCTAACAAGGTGTAATGCACAGGTCTTGGTCACCCTCTCATCAGGGTCATCAAGTCCAAATTGCCAGTAGGTCTAAGGTTAAGAAACTCAGCTTAGTCTAGATAAATGTGTGTGCTGTAAGAACTGGAGATGATGAAGTTTTAGGTTACATTCTACATGCCATTAAAATATTTTGGGACATGAGGTACCTGTTAGTTTTAATTTCTACACCAAAGACAATTAGTACATTTGATGAAGACCTTGCACTTCAGAGCTGGTACATGAATGTTCCAGGTAGAAACAGAGGCATTCCCAGGGCTTTGGTATCTGTTGTTAATATAAATTATGTTTGAATTTAGTAAAGTGGGTGAGGCTTTTTTTGTTTGTTTGTTTAATTTGTAAAGTGTATCTGATCAGGCATAGGTTCATGGGACCTGGTTTATAAACAAAGTACAGGGATCCATTGTGCTCCAACACACTCAATGCTGTAGAAAGGCATTCTGGGTTTATGACACTAACAATGTTATCTGTTCAGCTGTTCAACCTCCTTTTTAGGTGAGAAAAATCAACCACCAAGAGCTTATGTGATATGCATAGCAACAATACACAGCATTTGAGGTCAGCTAGTGCAGGTGTGCTTGGTGAGATTGGTGTGGAGGTGATTTCTAATATGAGCATGTTAGAGATGGTGCCAATTTCATAGGTAAGAGAGAACAGGGCACGTGGAGATGTTAGTTGTAAGATGATACAGGGCAGAACTTTGGAGGCTTGTTTTGGCCTATGAGCAGATTCACAGTATCTGTCAAGGCTGAGCCAGAAAGGACAGAGCCAAAACCCTAATTCCATTAAATTAAATTGTATTTCTTCAGTTGTGTGTGCATTTTTAAAAAAGTAGATTTATTTAACATTTAGTGCCTCAGTAACACTAGATAGCAACTGTCAGGTTTTATTTTTCTGCACAAACTGCGTGGGAGTCAGGTCCTTTAAAAGTTTGCATCAGTTACATCATTTTAAGCAAGATTTTTAAACACACATCTCTGATAATTAGATGGATTAAAATACAATGTTTGTGGAAATAAAAGCATGACTTTCAGATGACTATAATTCCAGGAAATTTAGATGATATGGAACTAGTGGTTTTTAGGTGCATAGTCTAGATACACTTTTTATTCCCTGACTTCATATTTGTCACGACCTTAGAGGATGAGTCAGAGCCTTCCCAAGAATATTGTGAAAGACTTCTGTAGCTCCTCGAGGGGCTTGAACGTTTCCTAAGTTCAAGGTGCTAGTCCTTCCCCAGTTGCCATGGCTAACGATTCAGACTTTCTGACCCTGGCTTTTGTTCTGAGGCCCGAGTACTGGATACCAGTGTACATGTTCACAGTCATTCCTGTTGGGTGCTGGAAACTCTGCTACACATGTCCTCACATTGCCCTTATTATTGGCTTGCTTAATGTTGTAATGACCTTGTCATTCATTTGTTTAGCAGCCTCCACTTCTAAAGGCACGACCTGTACCCTGTCTTACTGTACGCTGATTCTCCTGTTGGAGTGCAATCAACTTGATATCTGGAAGCCTTCTTTTGTCTTTAGTGACTAAATTAAAGTCTGACCTATTGTAGGAATTGAGGATTAGAACTAATTCCAGTGACTTTGTTGAATGCTGCTAAGAAGTTAAGACGCAAACCAAATATGACTTATTAAAACTAATTCCTTGCTGTAAACAGCTTACTCACTGGTTACTTTGATACCTCATTTACTGAGCTGATTACTAATTCTGCTCAATCCTGTTTGATTTTTCATAAACTATCTTAAAACTATCTAAGATGGGTTTTACAGCCCTGTGATATGCTCCACATCTCTCCCTCTCTGGAGAATCTAAACCTTTGGTATTCTTACTTGCTGCAATAGCTTTATGGAACGCCTCTTGCTCAGTATCAACAGGTGTTTCTTGTTGAGTTCATGAGAACATTTAGCTGAGATGATACTCATTTTATTGAGTGATTATGTGTGAAATAAGTGTTGACATTTACTATTTAACAGCTATATACACTAAAGCTTACTTACAGTGTGTAAAAGTAAGCACTTCATTAAAGTACATGAACTCAAGTAAACTTTTTCAGTCTTTCTGCAATACACAATATAGTTGATCTTTAGGTCGTGTGAATCTGCCTGAACATGCATTATTTGGGTGGGAATGTGAAAAAAGGAGATAGAGTATTTGAATGTGCTGTCTTTTGAAGGGAATGGACCAGGACCTGGGAAAGTACCTATTTCACCAGCTCCAACAGGCATGATGTGATATATATGAATTTGTGAATGTGAATAAAAATATTAAACAATGGTGAAGAGAAACTAGGATAAAAACTCTAGTCAATATATTCTCAAAATGAATGGTTTTATCCCCAATGGATAAAATTGATAGCTAAATGCATAGCAGAAATTATCTGTGATATTAAATTTCATGGGGAGAGGGAAGCAAGGGAAATTTTATTAAAAATCCATTTTAGGGAATATAGCATAAAATGTTTAGGATACTGTTATTGTGGTAATTTCTTCTGGAGGGTCATGATTTCAAATTCCTTACTTTGGATTCAATGATTTAAAACCTAATACTAGATTTTCTGCAAACCACTCATGGGTTCACACAAGTTGTAGGGTCTCTTAGACATATAAACTTGTATTTAAAATCCAATCTTTTAAAATAATTTAAAAATTGTTTTTTGTTATATATTTATTCATTTATTTATTTACTGTGTATACTTGGGGAGCGATGGAGGTATATTCATGGGACGGCATGACTAGGGTGGGTAGAGGACAAGTTAGAAGCGTTGGGTCTCTCATTTTTTGCTATTTGGGCCCCAGGGACTGAACTCAGGTTGTCAGCTTTGTGTGCTTTACCTCTTGGACCATTTTGATAGCCCTATGACATATTCTAACATAGGAAGAAGATAATGTGCACATTGGAAATTTTTTAGTGCCTCTGTAGATTTAGTTTTACATGAAGCTGAAGTGGATGTGTCAGGGCTGTTAGGCTGTTAGAGGATGATGGTAGGGTAAATATTTGGGAAACACCCGACTGGAAGATGCCACTGATCTCCCAACATGAAATTCACTTGAAAAAAAAAAGATTACTAGAATCTACCAGCATGTTGGCAGATTGTAGAGAAAACTACAAATGTGGCCATGTCATTAGTGAGCATGATTTCCTTGCCCAGGAAAAAATAACAGACTCTAATATTTACTGTACTGCATAACATTACAAAATGTACCAGTCAAAATTAATCAATCAGAGCCACTAGAGAGCAAGTAATTAACATATCTCATCATCATTCATCCTGTTAGCTGGCTGGCAGATTTGATGATGTGTGCTGTGTGACTGTTTGCATTTAATTTGGAATGTTATCAGAAAATGCTCAAAGATTCTCAAATCATTAAGTGGCCAAGACACTAGCCTGGGCTTATTGACATAACAGCCACTTAATTCTTTCTAAATGATTGGTTTCCAGGAAATACTAAATACTAAAGGATAGACTGCTATATAAAAATATTTACTGAAGTGTGATTATCTTAAAAATTGGTCCTTTAAACACCTTGATATTGTGTAGGTGTGATATGGGAGAGAAGAGTTGGTTCATAATGTAATGAAAAGAACAGCCAGGCTGGCCTTGAATTTAGAGATCCATCTGCCCAGCCTCTTGAGTGCTAGGAGTAAAGGTTTGCACCACCACTGACTGGCTTAAAAAACCAGCTCTTTAATGAGGTAATGTGCTTACTCTACAGGTATAGATGAACATCTGAAGTTATTATTCATAAAAAGGCAGACCAACACATCTCTCAATTTTCAGACTAACAATTATTGTATTTCATACTTTTCAATTTATAATATTGAATAAGCACATCCTGTATAAGCAGCTATATTTTTCCATTTATAAACAACAGAATAGCACAGTAGAAACAAAAATGTGTGTTTGTAGACATTTATTGAGAACTGTGGTTGACTAGTTGGTTTATCAGATCTTTAGAGTATTCTACCAATCACCTTTCCATTACTCTGACAAAATAAATAATTTAAAAGAAGAAAAATTTATTTTGGCTCATGCTTTCTAAGCTTTGAGTCTTTGGTCTATTGCTCCCCCTGTTGTGGGCTTAAGGTGAGGTAGAGCATTGTGATGGGGAGTGGTTGGTGGGGAAAGGCTGTTCATTTGATGGTGGAAAGGAAGAGAGAGACAGATAGGAAGGGCTAAAGAAACAGTACATGGCCATCAAAGCCTGCAGTGACTTATTCCCTCTATGTCACACTTCCTCATAATCCAATGAGCTATGAATTCATAATGGATTAATTCATTCATAGCATCAGAGATTTCCTTATTGAGTTACCATTCAAGAGCTGGCAACTAAGATTTTAAAAGTTAAGTGAACATTTCATTACAACTTTGGGAGGTGACTTTCACTTTCTTGGGGTTCTGTAGAACTCTTTTCTCCTCGTAGTCAGGTTCCTTCTATTATGCCCTTCAATCTTTTGAAATCTCTTATTTTTCAACCTGTAAGAAAACAGGCTCACTGATATTAATTCCCTAAATATGGTAAATTTAAATAGTAGATTCTACAAGTATTATTACGAAATGTTTCCTTTCTTTTATCTCACTGATTTTGCTTAATACATGTAGGACATTAAACAAAAAGGCCCATATATAGACTGAGAGTAAAATATTGATCATTAGTCAGGACAATAATTATAGTTCAAATGATACGAAGTCACAGACATGTAGTGTGAACAAGGCCAGAGTTATTAGACACAAAGAGTAAATAAAAATTGTATGGCATTAGGAATTTTAATGAAATAAATAGATTTTAACTGGCCTTGCCCTTGGATAAAACTTCATACTCTTCTGTCTCCCAAAAATTGTATGCAATTTGTTAATTTGTTTTATTTTAGCAATATTTTATCACCTATCTGTATCCACATTGTAAACCTTGGCTATAAAAAGAGTAGATTAAAGGGAAAAGTTTAAGTCTTATACTATTTTCATATAATATGAGCTATTGCTCATTTGAATACTTAACCATGTCCTTCCTCTTTGGAGGAGAGTGGGACTTGTATATAATAGGGATTGACAGAAAGCAAAAATAAAATATGTGACAACTGTTGTGAAGAAGAATAAAGTCAGAGGCTAGAAAGAAGTGGTTATAGCAATGTTAGCTTCATGGGGTCATTAGAGAATGCCTGGGGCATTTTAGCAGAGAGCCAGCACAAGGATGATGAGTGTATGTGCCTTATGTAGGGAAGGAGAAGAGCAAGAATAGAGCAAGAGGCCTGTGTCTGTAGGTGTGAGAGGGTGCTTATGTTGGTTATAGTGGTTTGACGGTAGTAGATTGTAGGAGAAAAAAAGATTAGATTGTTGCTAGGGTACTGGGGCCCTTGTAGAACATGTAAAGATTTTGAATATCTTTCTGTATGTGGGATAGAAATTACTTGAAATTTTTAAAGAGTATGACATATTTTTTAAAGAACACTGGGGTGTGTGTGTGTCTGTGTGTCTGTGTATCTGTGTATCTGTGTGCCTGTGTGGTGTAGGGCACAGAAATGAAGTGAGATGAAGGCCACTTAGCAGCCTATTGTAAAAGTCCAGGCACAACAAATAGGCAGTGGCTTGGTTGTGGGAAGACACTACGAAGATGACAGATAATGGGGTTTTCAGGATGTATTTCAAGGGGAGAGATGACAAGATGAATTGATTACTGCCATATGAAATGTAACAGAGTACATTTTAGGAAGATTCCATGTGTGGGTATTAAAGTGATATTTTCTGCAATCAGGTAAAACAGGGCAAAGCAGGTTTGGAGAAAATAAAATTTATTTAGGGCATGTGAATTTTGAAACTTTTTCTTAGAACCTTCATTACTTACTGTCATTTCTTAGACATTTCATATTCCCTGTACTGTTTTTGTTTTGTTTTGTTTTTGCCTCTCTGGAACAGTAAACTAAGGACGAATAGTACTGCACTCATAGTGCCTTCTAATCTCCCTGTTCTCATTTTCATTATTTCTGATTCATGTAGATGATTTGTTGTGCCAAATTCACATTCTATTAGGAGGAGTTTATTGAAAAAGAAACCACTTCACCCTTGTCTTAGTGAGTTCGCTGACAGTAGCTCTTTCATAAAGCTTTACTTTTGACACCTCATGTTCTTCATGGTCACCACCAGCATGATATTTTTAAATAACTGTGTAATGTTTGTGAAATCATGATTATTTATGTAGTGTTCTGATGTACTTTATATTTTGCTAGGGTGATATAGTTTTTCCATAAAATTTTTATTTCTTCATTAAAGCCATGAGCCAATTTTACCATCCTCCGTGTTTTATTTTATGGAGTCTGTGCCAGAGTCCTGTTTCTTTCTTCCTGGATGACAGCATTACTTCCGCAGGTATTTGTTGCTGATAAAGAATCCATTTCCTAAAGCTGTTTTTATTTTTCAGATAGTTTCTGTTCAAAAAAAGATAACAGTTTAATGGAAAATATAGACAAAGAGAAGTACAATTATTTTAACAAACAACTAACATTACTAATCATTCACTATTTTTTAACGTTTTTTTTTTTTCAAGAAAGGATCTCACTATGTAGCTCTGACTGTTCTGTATCTCACTATGAAGAACAGGTTGACCTCAAACTCACAGAGGTTCACATATTTCTGCTTCCTAAGTGATGGGATTAAAGGCATCTGCCACTACCCCAGGAGTTCCCATTATGGTATGTCATATGGAAGGAAAACAGACACAGAGTGTAGAAAATGAACATATTTAGTTCTGGATATAAAAACCACTGAGAGGTATTTAGAAAAAGCAAGGATTGGGATTGTAGTGAGAGGATGGGAAATGCAGAAATGAAAACTAGCCTGGGCTTCACTGCCTGGTTTCATCATTTGTGAGAGTGTGTCTTCAGGCATGTGTAGAGGATTTTTAATTCAGAACATGGCTTCCCTGGCAAGAGACCACATCCAAAGATCTTCTAGGATCCAAGCACCCAGGGAACACAGGCAAGTAGATCTTTGAGTTCAAGACCAGCCTGGTATAGAACAAGTTTCAGGTAAAGACAAGCTTAGGTCTAGTCATCGTGGTACACGCCCTTAATCCCAAACAATGAAGGCAAAGTTAATTTGTAGAAGGAAGTACCCATGTTTGAAAGTGATGTCTAATTGAGTGGCAGACAAAGTGATGAATCAGAGAAAGATTTGACAGAATAAGATATGACCACCTCTCACGAGAAGAGAGAAGAAAGGGAAACTACTCAAGGAGAGCAGTGCAGAGAGAAAGGGAGAGAGAGGAGGCAGTTTTACCAGGAGAGTTTTTACAGAGACAGGTTGGAAAGAGAACAAGCTGGACACAAGTGAAGGCAAAACCAGCCAGAGAACGAGAAGGAGCCAGAGGTTAGAATAGATTGCTTGAGTTAGTATGAGGCCAGATTGAATCAGTTATCTTGGAGAGGAGTTTGAGCCAGAACAACTGAATTGAACCTGACAGAGTTCAGAAAGAGCTAGAAAGGGTGTGCTTGTTCAGCAGTACATTTCAGAGGTTGAAAATATTATAGGTCTAGATTAGATTGTATGGAGGCTAGAAGCTGCTGGGACTAGGTCTAGGTTAGCAGACAGAGGGAGTAAACCTTCAAGACAAAAGTGACATCTGGTGAATAAAAGTTACTTTTACAGTCATGGTACATTTCACCCGTTAAATGGGAGTCAGGCTGCTAGCCCTGCAGAGGTTCTGAGAATGAGTGACAGGAACACATCACAAGTGCCTCACAAGGAGAGAAACTACTTCTGGCCAAGGGCAGTTTGCAAGACCCATCTTGATTTCTAAATATCTTTGACCTGGATGGTTGTTCAGGTCTGTATCACCTGAAGGATTTCCTTACTTGGGGGGGGGTGACAATATTAATCTTTAAAAATATCTCTTAGATTTTTAAAATTAGGCCTTCATGACTGTTTTAGATGACACCTGTTGACTTTTTAACAGAATTTTCTAGTATGACTATGTTTATGTTGATGAGTGCAAGCTGCAAGCATGCTCAAGATATCAGTAGGACACCATTCAGAACAGTCATCATAATTGTACAGTGTCCCCTCGGTGTGAGAGGATGTTCAACTCACAGTGACTCAATGAAGGCTACACTTTGGTGTTTACTGTGCAATCTTGCATTAGATTCATGACAAGGCATAAGTTTGGAGTTAGTGCAGTGAGTTAGTCTTAGCTTGACTTTTCATTTCCTTGAATGAGTTTGGATAAGTTTTAAATCTTTCTGTCCCCAGCATTCTTAAGGGTTAAGGTATAGTTATTAGTAACATTGTTGCATATTTATTATCAAACAGGAGATAGGAGAGGCATATCAAGTGACCATCTGTAGTTGTTGGCATCTACTAGTGTCCAAGCTTTTCCTGGAAATGAGATTTCAGAATCTTATTCTTTTCTCAAAAATAAGCTCTCATGACATGTTTCACAAAACCTTTCAGCTAATATTAAAACCCATCGTGGCAAGTCGAGTTACACAACTGCCAAAATAAGGCATTAAATACTCCTTACACATACTCTCCAATTTTAGATTGAGTTGCTTGGGATGGGCCTTGCATATGAATCACTGATACGGTGGTTGCTGCCAGCTCAAGGCAGACTATATTTATCTGAGCTGTCACTTGTCCTTCTCACTTGCAGAGTTTTGTGAGAAAGAGCTCGTTGACAAGAGTTACCCGAGGAACGTGTCTGAGTGTGCAGTAACATAGCAAATACATTATTAGAAACAGCAGTTCATGCTATAATCTTGTCCAGAAGTCAAATTTAAAATGCATGTTGTACATTTTAAAGGACACAGTTCATGCTTGATGTTCATAGACCTGCCATATTTCTTCCTTGTCTTCAGGTTTCTTTTCCTTGCTGGGTCCAGATATTCCCTAATGATGGAAGTTTATCATTGTAAATATTACTTGTTTGCCATTATGGCATTTTTGTATTGTAACTATTTATTCATTTATCTTTCCATCCTTCCTTGTCTCATTTTAAACATTTGGAACTAATTTCATTTGCCTTCTGCATTCCACTTACAGATACCCAGCATGTGTTACATGTTAATGAAGTGCTAATGAAGCAACTGATAACTGGAACTTATTAAATAGAGACACACTGTGCATACTGTTTGACATCTGAGGAGGTTGTTCCCCTCAACCCTCTACCCCTCCTGTTTCCCTTTACATATTACAGTGTTTTATTTTCTCTTGTACAAATATTGTAATCCATTTCTATTTTCACTAGCCATTTCTCTCTCAATCCACATGCTCTCTTTTAATAAACTCTCTTTTTAGGATCATAATTCTCTGTTATGTACTAGGTACCTAACCCCTTGTGTCTAGTATCTAGCTCTCTGTTGCTTCTTTCTTTCCCCCTTATATTTCTTATAAGAATGAATAATGTTGTTTGTTTGTGGTTAATATGATTTTATGTCAACTTGACTGTTACATACTGGATCTACATCCTTTAACTCACTTATTGATACAGCACCCTGCAGGACAGGTTCCACAATCACAGAGTGGCTTGCACCTCACCATTTAACCACTGACCCACAGAGTACCAAACTTTCTGCCTCTGGGTTTCATCCTTGACATTGCATGTGTCAGGGATAGATATGCATTTATAATGGTGTTGGTCTGACTGAAGGCATTCTATCCATAAAGTGACAAGTATATATTTATAGATTCATGCACATAAGGTCATTGTACACGTTCTCTAAATTGTGCTTGTTTGTGAGAAGCTGCACTATAATGGATAAGGAACTAAAATCATTAAACAATCTTGTATCTGTGAGAACACACCAAAGAAAAGTTATATATTCAAGCCCTTAAACAATGTTAAAAATAGGTTGTTAGGTTTGTTGTTTACCCAGTTGTGTGAGTTATATATTTGGATACTAACTTCTTATCAGATGGTTTACAAATACTTTCTCCCATTTCTCTAGGGTGACTTTCACTATGTTTTCCTGTTATTATTTTCTTTGCTTTACAGAAGTTTTAGATTTGATGTAGGCCTACTTGTCTTCTATTGTTTTTGTTGCTCATGATTTTGGTGTGATATGAAGAAGACCGTTGTTAGAATTGGTTTCATGAATCTTTACCTTGGATTTTTTTTTTTTTGAGGGAAAAGATGCAATTTCAAGTCCTATGTTTGAATTGTTTTTATACATGTAGAGTTGATTTTTGTTTGTGATATAAGATTAGGGTATGCTTCATTCTTTTGTATGAGTGTATCAATTTCTCCAGTATCATCTTTTCCCTTTTGTTTATTATTAACAAATTTTAATTAGATCAATTAATGAATTTTATTGGTGACATTTCTGTACATGAAGATAATATGCTCTTATCTGCTTATCATCTTATCTGCTCTCCCCTTTCCCCTCTACTGTCCTCTCTGGTTATCTTCCTCCTCTTGCCTTCTTAAGATTCCATCCTTAATAGGTAATGTTGCTTCTGCTATTTTCATGTCACCAAGTCATCTTTAACATTTTCAAAAAGTTTCCACATACGAGAAAAGAATGTGGTATTTGCTTCCTATGTCTTGCTTAATAGGATGTCCTTCAGTTTCATCCACTTTACCCTGAAAATGATAATATTTTATTCTTACTTATGACTAATAAACATATACATATAATTTCGTGTCGCGTCCCCCCTTGTCCAGCAAGGAATGACGCAACTCACAAAAGCTCTTCTCCTGCAGTTTATTCAGGTCCCTTGAAAACAGTCTTCCGAATAAAGGGGCAGACCCAACCCACAGGCTAAATACTAATTAGACAGCCAGTCAAGTAAAGCCAAGTGGTGCTATCTTAGAGGTCTGCGTATGCGGAAGCAAGCCAGATCAGCATTCTTTGCCAAATATGAACTTATTATCAAAAAGAGCACTCACCGTCGGGCTGGTGGAAGGCGGAGGCCAGCGCCATCTTTAGGGCGCGGCACTTCGCAGCTCTCTACAATTTCGTACTTTATCTAGTTAGTGAGTCGACAGATATCTAGTGACTCTACATCTTGAATATCATATTAGTTACTTTTCACATTGTGGTGATACCACATCTAACTAAATTAACTTAAGGAAGGGTTTGTTTATGCTCTCATATTTAGGGTACAGTCTGGCATATCATGGCAGTGAAGTCATGGCAGGAGAAGCATGAGGCAGGTGGTCGCACTGACTCTACATTCAGGAAACATAGAGGATGAGTGTGGGTACCAACCTTGTTTTTTGTTTTTATTTAGTCTCAGACCTCACCACCATTGCATAGCATATTGAGGCTATGTCTTCCTTCCCCCATTAAGTCTTTATGGAAATACCCTTAGGTATATCCAGAAATGTGTTTCTATGTTAATCCTAAATTTATTCAAGTTGACAATGAAGGTTAGCCATCAGAGGTATCATAAAAGTGCTGTAATAAACATGGTGTGCCAGTTATCTCCTTTTGCCTACACAGTTTTGTGAAAGATATATCTTTTTTCCAACATGTATTCTGTCAAAGATCATTTGACTCAGTATGTATAGACTTGTTGAGTGTGTATTTATATATATATATATATATATATATATATATATATGTACACTTTAGGTTCAGTTACATTGGTTTATGTATTTACTTTTGTGTATGTTCCATGCATAACAAGAAGTTATTAAAAACAATGTTGTGTTGTAATAATTAGGGAAATATAAGCAGAAGAGAACACAGCCATTATGACATGAATGATTGAATGGATAAATTAAATATTCTCTCTTCTTGTAGTAGAATATTATTCAAATGTAAATAATGTCCTATATTTTGTAACAATATAGATGAATGTTCAGAACATACTCCTAAACAAAAGAAGCATGTCAAAGAAGGACAAATATTTCATGATTATAGGAACATGATATGGCTACTGATAATAAAAGAAATTAGTCAGTAAACAATCACATAAGATTACAGTAAGTTCTTTTTTAAAAAAATGTAAAAACTAGATAATAGAAAATAGAAGGGCAGAAGGGTGTACTGGAGGAAGTTTTTGGGCTCATCGCTACGTAGTTCAAATATACCTCACTCCCTGGCAATATCAAGCAAAGTTGAGGAATGTAAGGCTTTAAGAAATTAACTAACGTGTATGTGAGTATGTGTGTGTTAAGAACACTTAACACAAGCCCATTCACCTAGTGCATTTTAAGTGTATTAAAAAGCTCAGTGTTATTGCCTATAATCAAAATATTATACAGCAAATCTCCAGATTTCATTCATCTTACATAACTGAAAATGTATGCCTACTGATTAGCAACTCTCCAGTTCCCTTTTCCCTTCAACCCTAGAAAGAACCAGACATTGTAAGGTTCATGAAGACATTTTCAGGTTGGTTTGTTGATGGTAGGTTTGTTTTTACATCTGATCACCCTATTGCTACATATAGGTGCTTAACTATTTAATTGAATGAATGAATGTGTCAAAATGCTACATACTACTCCTTAAAACACAAAAAAATATCTTTATCATTGCTATAACAATGTAATGAGCCTACACTGAGTATCTAGGAAATATTACACTGTTGCTCCGTTTACTAGGATTTTATTATTTTCTGTGAATTTCTGCTCGTTCTCATGTACAGCTTACCTCTAAGATCCACTTACTTGGTTAATTGGTCCTCCAGATTATCCTAGTTTTGTTTCTGTTGCTTTGATGAAATACCTGCACAAAAAGCTATTGAAGGGAAAAGAGGGTTATTTCAGCTCACAATTACAGGTAATAGTCTACAATAGGATGGAAGTCAAGGTAGCAAGAACTTCAAAATAGCTAGTTGCATTATATCTACAGTCAGGAGATGAGAGGAATGAATGCATGTATGTCTGCTTGCTTCTGCTTACCTCAAATTCTTCACCCTGGCACAGTTCAGAATCCTTTCTGTTCTCTCCACTTACGGAATGGTGATGCCTGAAGTGGGCTGGGTCTTCCCACATCAACGCATAAGCCACTGAGACTCTCTTCTTAAGTGATTCTAGATTCCTCCAAGTTGACAAAGCTGAACACCTCACTTAAGGTTTACACAGTATGTAAGCCCTGCACCCTTAGCATATTCTCCAAAATCCAGCTTAGGTCATTGTCTTATATAATGGTATTTGAACTTACCATGCTGGTTGTTTTAGAAACTGGATCATCTGTGCTCTTTCCCTTATTGTTCAAATTTGATCTGTTCATAACCATTCCCTCAGAGATACTCTCTTTTCCTCATTTGCAAGACTTCATTAGCATTTACTTTCATTTGAGCTTTTTAGGTGACCTATATGACTACTTTTGGTGTTCTTTCTGAATACATCAGTAAATTAATTGTATTATTTCTGAGGTAAAAAAAATGAATTTGAATGAGATTAAGCAGTTTTCTGAAATATGCACAGTTGCTATGCTTTGGAGCCAGGCTCTGAAATTAGAGCAGCCTGATAGCAGAACACCCACCATCTTCTGCATCTTCCCAAGTGTCACATGTTCTCCTGGATCCAGGCCTTGCTCCAGTTGACATCACCTCCCCTCTTCTCTGAGAGATCCTTTAATTTATTTTTCCAAGCTCTTCTCAAACAGCCTGTCTCCTGTTCTTTATAGATTCCACTGTGTAGAGGAAGGTGCTTCTTCTGGGTTTCCTAAGCAGGCTTTGCCCAAGTATTCTTGGCCATTATTGCTGTGTGCTTTAGTTATCATTGCACATGACCTTGAGAGGAGTGGAAAACATACCTTAATTAGTAACTGTCTGTACAGTGTCTTGGCCCTACTGGAGCCAGGTTAATTTTTGTAAACATATGCCTCTATAAATGTCACTTATGTAACAATTCCATATTTACTCATCTATTTTCATAGGGACATTTTTATAGTAAGATATACATATTTAATACTAAGACATATAATTCTCATGAAGCTTATTTCCCCCTTAAGTTTTTCTATTAGCAATACTGGAAGACTTTTATAAATAAAGTACTTTGTTTTTCTCCTTCTCTTGTTCTCAAAGCCCACAGTTTTCCTAGATAATGTCTTTGTTCCCTGAGCCTAGATATTCTCCTACACTATACTACATTACTGTATTTTATTTTTCTAAGCTTCATTTTCTGCTAAGCAACTGCTATTGTGTTAGCGTTAGTGTTTCAGTCTTCTCTTGTGAGTTTAGATGCTATTTTTTTTTTTAATCTATGATTAGTGGTGAGAATTTCAGGCCTAGAAATAGACCTTTAGATACTATGATATATGAAAGACACAGATATGTGAAAGATATTTTTTAGGCTGTGGGGCTTTACCATTTTCTCTAAATTAGCATCTTTTTATGCCTTTAAAGAAAACTGTGTATATGTCTTTTCTATGGTCATTATTCCAAAATTGGTAGAAAGTCCTTCATAGATGATGTCATTGTCATGTGCCTGAAGAATTATAAATGGAAAAATGTTCATGTGTGTCAGGATACTTGAATTTTGAGACATTTCTTTATCATTATTTTCATATTGAAAAGATGACATCTTTACTTAGAGATAATGTAGTCTTTTGTGTGTGTGCACATGTGTATGGAGATTTGCAAGCTTACGTGTGTATGTGCCAGCCTGGGGTGGCAGGTTTCTTTCTTGATCATTCTCCACCTTATGGTTTTAACTTTTTATATGTTTAAAAATATATGTGAATGTTTTGCCTTCATGTTTTGGTGCACCATGTGATGTCCAGTGGCTGCAGAGGCCCAAAGAAGGCCTTGGATCTATTGGAACTTGATTTACAGAAGGTTGGGAACCACCATGTAGGTGCTGGAAACTGAACCCAGGTACTCTTCAAGAACAGAAAGTGGTCTTAACTGCTGAGCATCTCTAGAGCCTCCATCCCATTATTTTTTGAGACACAGTCTCTCACTGAACCTGGAACTAATCAATTTAGCTAGGATGTATGGCTAATGAGTCTCAAGAATCCACCTGTCTTTCCCTCTAACCCAGTCTTTAGGTTACAGCTGGTACACTGATGTACCTAGTTTTATATAGTAACTACTTTTATATGTAGTTTTATATGTCTCCCTGGAAAGCTTGTATAGCACCTTTAGATACTATGAGAGCCATTCCTTGGAGGTAGAGGTGGGGGAATTCCAGGTCAGTTCCAGCTTGATCCCTCCAAGTTCTGTGTCTGAAGCATTTGGTGTATTCAGTAATAAGTCCTGAGGCAACCTAAGGGTAATGGCAATGGTCCATATTGTTTTGGAAGTGCAAGTTCAACCACTCAAAGGAAGATTTGCTCTGCCTGGCACTGGTTTTTTGTTTATCTATCTATCTATCTATCTATCTATCTATCTATCTATCTATCTATCTATCTATCTACCTATTTTTAGATAGTTTATAGTTCTTTGGGAGAACATTCTCACCCCAAGTGGTGTAACTTCATTTAATTTTTTTATTTATGTATACATATGTGCTCCCACATATTATTTGTATGTTCAAGTAAACCTAATGCAATAGGTTTTCTTATGACTTTTTCAAGCATTCTTAGTGTTCTCTATCATCACTGCCTCGTCTCTCATTCAGTATTGCACTCCCTCCTGCCTTCCGTTTTTCTTACCTTCCTTCACAGCACTTGTGTCCTATACTACCTCATTTCTACACCTCTCTAGAGTTCCTTCTTACTCTTACATCTATGGTCACTTCTTAGGATTCTGGTTTGGGTAGTTATTCCAGGATATATATATATATTCACATCTAAAGATTCAGATGGGATACACAGCTAGGATACACAAATAAGAGGTGGCGTTTGTCTTTCTGGGTGTGAGTTACTTCACTCAGGGTAATACTTTCTAATTTCATCCATTTACCTTCAAATTTCGCAGTTTTATTTTTGCTACAACTGGATAGAATTCCATTTGTATGTGTACCACATTTTCATTTATCTATCTTTCTGTTGAAGGACATTTAGATTGTGATCAGAGCAATAATAAACATGGCTGAGCATTTAAATTCAACATGCCTCCATGATAAAGCCCTAGAAAAAAAAGGACTGGACAGGATATACTTCAACATGAAAGGGGTTATGTATAACAAACCTATAGGCCCCTTTATCCCAAATAAAGAAAAATATTAACTTAAAAGTACTTAAGTATGGGGCTTTGGTGGTACAGGCCTATAATCCAAATTACTTTGAAGACTGAGGCAGGAGGATTAAGAGTTCAAGGTCTGCCTTGGTTACAGAGTGATTTGAAGGATAGGGTGGGAGACTTAGAAAGTAAGGAGAGGACATAGATGGGGAAACTTGGTTCTGTGAGGTAGCTTAATGAGTGAAGATGCTTGCCATTAAACCTGATGACTGGATAGTGATTCTTGGGACAACAAGGTAGGAGAGAACCGACTCCTTTGTACAAGTTATTCTTGACCTCTACACATGTACTGTTATATGTGTGTACCTACAACACTCCCTACAATAAATAAGATATAAAACAAATTTAAAAAAATAAGGAACTCCCTACAATAAATGAGATGTAAAACAAATTTAAAAAAATTAAGGAAAGTGAAGAGCAGAAAGATTATGACTTTTTTTTCTTCTTACTTTTTATAGTATACCCAGATCTAAATAAAATCAGTTGGGAAATCCAAAATTGAAACATAAGTCTCTTATAATACATTTAGTATTCTTTCCATGGATTTGTGTGGAGTCAAAGTATCCATTTCCCTACTATAATGCCAGTGGTTCTTCACTTAGTCACTGTTCTGCTGGCTTCTCTGAAGCTGGAGGCTGGTGGTTTAGTGAGTTAGCATTTCTGAGCAACCAAATTCACTGTGGTTGGCTATTCAGTTACTCATGTTTTCCCCTTAAATGTGGAAAGCAATAGTTGAAATGTCTGGGACCCTGTGAACCATGGAAGCTGACAAACCTTTTTCTTTTAAGTACAATAAAATGCAATAACTCAAGGAGTAAGGGCTGTGCTACTATGAGAACTAGGAAGTTACTGGGAAGAGTGGGTGCTTGGTTTCGCTGGAAGGGTAAAATCTATTTTAAGGTTTTTTTCAAAAACCAAGACAAAGCATGAGTATTGAAAAGTGATTCTGGGATAGGTTGAGGGTCAGTTTCAATGTTTTTTGTCCATCAAAAACACAAGACTTTATTTATTTATTTATTTATTTATTTATGTTTTTATTTTCAGTTTTTTGAGACAGGATTTCTCTGTGTAATAGCCCTGGCTATCCTGGACTTACTTTGTAGACCAGGCTGGCCTCGAACTCGAACACACAGAGATCTGCCTGCCTCTGCTTCCCAAGCACTGGGATTAAAGGTGTGTGCCACCACTCCCAGCCATTGAGATTTTTTAAAGTATGAAAGGTAGCAAACAATTCAAATTTTGTACCTGTGCATGTTTTGTTGAACCTCTAGTGAGGCAGATCTGGTGATTGAATCTAAATTCTTTGAACATTTTAAAATGACAATAGGGTGATATCAAACAGGGAAGTTAAACTGCCCTGTATTCTATTTTCTTACTTTTTGCAAACATTGGGCCCTTATAAATTTGTACTATAAGGTATAACATATTTTTGAAAAATATGCACACAACTTTTAGTTTCTATTTATTGATTTCCAATACTATGATGAGTTCATATTGTGAAGAAATTAATCCCAAAATAAAAGACCAAAATTTTATAGCCCAATAGTAATGTAAATATAAAATGTAAATGAAAAGAGATACACACATACTAAGAGATTACAATCATTTCAAATATTTTACATTGACTACTATTACATACTACTACATACTATGACTACTAAGTTTATATACTATTTCAAGATATTCTGAACATATCTGTAGAATACCTAGAGATAATACAAGTCACAGAACAATGGTTTTAAAACAAGTTATCTATGCTATGACTACCAAATTTCTTTAATGAAAAAAATATCACTGGTTGCCTAGTATAGTATACATGTTATAGTGTTTATATGGCGAAAGCTAGCTTCTTTTTCCTTCTCTGTTAATTCCTTTCTGTAGTATGCTATAAATTGTATTATAGTATTTGGGAGCTCATTGTGTTTGGCATGCATTTTCTTTGGGAACTAGAAATCAATTTATGACTTGGTTTCTGTTTTATTTCTACTTTCATTTGTCTGTTTTAAAAAATTAAGTTAGCACATGTAACATGCCACCTTCAGTTTAAACTTTTGGGTAGTAATCAAGAGGTTTTGGATTGTACTGTTTTTAGAAGTTTTTGGTACATTTCAGACTTTAAAAATCTGGGATAAGAATCCATTTCCATATGCATATACACAATCTTTTGAGCCTCTTCAAAGCACGTTTGCGTGGGTTCTCGAATGCTTTTGATAATGGCTTCTCTTGTTATACTGTCGATGTTAATCTGAAAAATGAAATTATAGGTTAAGCACAATCATGTGTATGAGTGGGATGGAATGCTTATTTACCTCCCTCCTTTTCAGAGTAACAGGAAAGTTTGGGTGTGGGTTTCATAAGTATCTAAAAAGACTTTAAGGAAATGCAGTCTTTGCTCTTTTTTTAAAGTAAAAAACTCACCGTTAGCATCCCAAGGATGAAAAGAAAGCATGAAAATTAAATCCACGACCAAGAAACTAGAAACCGCTGCTTATTTGGGACCTGCTAATGGTTTGTTAGTAGTAGTCTGCAAACGTGGAAGCCTATGAACTGGAGGACTCTTTTGTAAAGAAAAAAGGAAATTGGTGGCTGCTCTAAACTCTACTTTCCTTAATAGTCACAAATGCTATGTTAGCCAACCAAGTCCTAAAATGGGAAGCAAATGAGGAGAAGTGAAGAAACAGAGGGAAGAAGTGGTTGTCTCAAAAAACTCAAAATTTCCAGAAGGGTTTGTGGGAAAAATAGAGGGTTATGCTGAGTGATAAACATCTCACATGCAATCCTCCACCCTTGCAATTAACATGAACTGTAATTCTTGGTTGTCTCTCTGTCAGGAGTCTCAGAGTTAGGCAGCGTAAGTAAGTGACAGTAGTAATGGCAACATGGATGGCAGCTGAGTTTGTTGGTTTATACTGAAGGGTAGTGGTACAGCAGACAAACACTTCCGGGAAATGCTCATGCCCGTTCATGGCATTTCAAGTTTATGCTCACAGAGAATTCCCCCAAGGCCGCTTTTGTTCTTTATAATTTTGCTGGGAATTAAGATGGCTAATGGGTAGAGGATTTTGGATCAAACAACTCACCTTTGAGTCCTAATGTTACTATTCAATGACTGGACCACACAGGGGGAATTCATTAAGTAATCTAATTCTTAGGTTTTGTGACTGAAAAATAAAATTAGTAATTCTTAATTTATACCATTTTTAGGAGATATTGAGATGGAATTTGTCTGGCATGTAATGATGTTTGAGTTATTAGTGTCCTCCAGGGATGTCCCAATTGCCATGTCCCACCATTGTTACCTCTCTAGGAGACTGAGGATGGATGTAGATATTGTAAATCTTTTTTGCTCTAGAAATTCTGTCCCTCCGTGATGCAATTTTCTTGTAGGTTTCACATGCCATCCAGAATTTAATGTTCTCTTCGCTGTGCTCCAATTTTAAATATGCTGTGTATACTCTTGGGCCATCTAAAAGCAGAAAAATGTGATTGTATTCATGAGTTAATAGTTATCTTTTAAACAATAATTTATACATTTTAATACAGAAGCTTGAAGAAGAGGTCCAAAGATACAGAACAAATATACCTTCTAACTATAACTTTTATCAACCACAAGCTCAGGTCTCTATATATCTGAAGCATGTTTCATCTTTCCACTAGTTGGTGAAGTTCTGAGTCACTCAGTGGAAAATAATTGTCAGTTATGACAGAAAGGCCAGGAGATGTCATAAGAACCCACACAAATGACTTAAGCTCCATAGGCAGATAGAGATCTCCTCATAAAGTTACATAAAATATTTAAGACCTCACAACAAAGTAATAGGTAAGAACTAGGTTAACAGTCTGGCAAGTCAGAGTTGGGGGGAAACTATCCAAGCTATGTGTGAGTGATACTTTGATGAGCCAGAGTTGCCTGGAGTGTTTCTCAGTGTCCAATCATCAGAAGAACAGGATGGTGAAAAATTGAACATCATATTCATAGTTTATGGTTCAAACCAGAAATAAGGACCAAATAAGGAATGGAATTTAGAGGGATGTTAGACATCTTCTCTTCTCAGAACCTAACACAGGATAATTTGTTGTGTTGAACATAACCATCAGATGACACCTGATGCTAAGATGGTTATCTTCAGCTCTGGTATTGAATATCCTCAGGAGGTATAGATGAGTAGAGAGTGGGAGGACTTTTATTCAGGCCCCATTTTTCGGGAGCTTGGGCTCATAGAGTAGACATGCCCTCATACGTATAACTTGTTCCTCATCATCCCTGTGAGTAGCAAGCAGCGTCAGTGAGATGAATATTTTAAGATTGACACTTACTCCTTTTGGTGACTGTGAAGTCTTTTGGCATGTCTGAGACCTTTAATTGGTAAATAATAAAATGATAAAGTAACTTTTCATTAATGTTAATAAAATTGTGTTAAGTCAGACTGAGTATAATAGATCACTTAAAGACTCACAGCATAGATTTTTTTTCTTTTACAAGCACTCAGTGCATCATTTAATGTTTTCAAGTTAATGATTTTTGAGGTCAATACCTCTCCATGAAATTGTTACAACAAATTGTGGTATAAGTGCCCACTAACTTCTAAAGTATAGGATTTCACTAACAAATAGTTTTGATTGGTATCATTGACTATCACGAGAAATAGTGATAATAAAATAGAATAGAGTAATGAATAAAGTCATATTTTCCCACATTTTTGTAGAAGACAGTATTTGATCAATTTCCTAGTACCAGAAAATCAAGATACATGCTCCCTTGATTTTCACTGATTATATCAGCAGTGAAATAAGAGTATTTCATATTCAGGGAAAGTAACAGAGTTAGATACTGTTTACAAAACCATCAAACTTGGGGAGGGATGGTAATTTGCAAGAAATATGGCATGCAGGAGATACACAGACCTACACATGGGTCACTGTTAATGTGCGCAGTTGTAGGTTGCAGTACAACCGATGGGAGAGGCTTAACAGAAACTTCACCTTGGCTGAGAGTACAGATCAGATGAGGGTACAGTGTACATAGATATGTGGCCTAAGAAGTGACGTAGTTAGATATTACTACCCAATGAGAAATATATTGTAACTTATATTTCAAATAAGAAGTTTGTATTCCCACTAATATGGCTTTATACTATTCCTTGAATCACCATAAGCATTGTAAATTGGAGGAAGAGAACATAGTTGTGGTTATTAATTCTTATATTAGAGTATAGTCAAGGCTGTGTGTAAAGTAAAAAACAAAACAAAAGTCATTACTATTTAATAAGAAAAGTTTAAAGTCCTAAATTCTCAGTATGCATCAAAATAAAGTCTTATTAAAATTAATACATTTAAATAGTTGTTACTTGGAGAAATTTTGACCAAAGACTTAAGCAGGTTTAGAAAACAAGGACTTTGAAATAAAGAAATAAGCTATAAACCAGGAAATAGATATTGGTAAAATCTGCAGGTCACTGAGTGAGATGATTCCTCGTCAGTGGATGGTTAGGTGAGTGAATGGGTGGAATGGGGTGAGAACATGGTCTGGAAGCCAATAATTGTGTTGTATATTACATCTGAATTTGTAGTTGTCTTTATCTTAAATTTGTACTAAAATGTTTCTAAATTTCTACTCCAGAACCTACCTGTGCTTATCCCTGCCTTCTCTAGCTTCCTTTGTGTGTGAGAGATGAATAAATATCTTTTTCTCTTTGGCTGGACTAATAGTTCCACAACTCCTGACATAGTCACGTCCTTTGGTAATGAAATTTTTTTCTGAATAGATTTTTTTGTATTTCCTAAATTATAGCATTCTTTATGTGAGAGATGAAATGTAATAAGTGTGGGTACTTGGCTGTGGCAGTGCCTTCTATTATTCTCAGTTACTCCCTGATTTTCTAAGATGTCCATGTTTGCATGTCTCACCCACCTCTGTACTGGGCACTGCATCTGTGCTTGTCAGGCAAAAGTGAATTTAAAGTGGAAGCAGAAGACTTGTACCCTCGTGTGGCTCTTTTCTTCCCTTGTCATAAGGGAAATAAATCTAGAAGAAAGCTACTCTTTTAGCCTAATGCCAGATTAAGGCATGGAATAGAGTTGAAACTGACCTCAGTTGTCATAAGTCTTGACTGAGAAGACAGGCTTCCTTATTACAATCAACTGGGATTTTAATGGCACTTACTACTGCATCACAATTATGTCCAGACGACTGGAACCTGTGTAATATTTCAGACATACTCTACTATGCCGAATGATGAGGCTTACATAATTGGTTTATTTTACAGACATCTGTGTAAATCAGGTAAGTTTTTGTTTGAGAATGCCAACTAGTTATCTAAGCAAGCAGCAGGAACATCTGTGTGGAAACATTTCAGGAATCTTAGTAAATGTTAAATGCAAAATTGAATTGCTGAGTTTATAGTTCTGGTGACTCATACCATAAGTGAACTGCAAGTTAAAATGTTTTTCCTAAGTTAGGCAGTGGTGCCCCAAATAGCCCATTTTGAGGTTTTAAATGGTGTTCAGGAGACTTGATGCTGTTTAGAAGAGTGAATGAAAGATTAAAAGCCAGGACTGCTCATTGGAGAGAATGAAAAATAAGTTTGTGTCATATATTGTGTGTTTTTACCTTTAAAAATATGGACGGTACCTTTAATAATCTCTCTATTGCTCTTTAAAAAGGGGATTGTGATTGAGATGTAACTTGAAGAAATAAAAAATAAATTATTTTTAAAAAAAGTGGTACGATTAGTATGTCTCTTATACACAAAGAGAAACATAACAGTTATCTTGATGGGGAGGAACACATGACCTTTCTTTGAACTGCGTCAGTATGGTGTCCTATCTTTCCCATTTTGTGCTTTCTAAACAAGGCAAGTCTTTAAAAAATTATTATTTTTTATGTTTATTACTTCAAGTTACATCTCCATCACAGTCCCCTCCCTTTGCCCCTCCCAGTCACACCTTCCCACACTCTCCCCCTTCTCCCACCTATCCTACTCCTCCAATATGGTGTGCCCCCACATATAGCCCCCCTCAGTTCAACAGTCATATGAAGGCTAAGAGCTTCCTCTTGCACAGGGGGCCTACATGGCAGCTCCACTAGGGTAAAGTGTCCGACTAACAGGTAATAAAGTCTATGTTCCTTTTCCTTTTGGTCTGTTGGTTGTAGGATAGTTATCATGTAACTGGCTAAAATCCACTTATAAGCGAGTAGATGCCACATGCATCTTTCTAGGTCCGGGTTAGTTCACTTAGGATGAGGTTTTCTAGATCCATCCATTTGGCAGCAAATTGCATGATTTCCTTGTTTCTGATGGCTGAGTAGTATTCTATTGTGTAAATCTACCACCTTTTTTTATCCATTCGTTGTTTGAGGGACATCTGGGTTGTTTCCAGTTTCTAGCTATTACAAATAAAGCTGCTATGAACATAGTTGAGGAGATGTCCTTGTGGATTGGTGGAGAATCTTTTGGATGTATGTATACCCAGGAGTGGTATGGCTGGGTCTTGAGGTAGAGATATTTCAATTTTTCTAAGATATCGCCAGACTGATTTCCATAGTGTTTGTATAAGCTTGCACTCCCACCAGCAATTGAGGAGTTTTACCCTTTTCTCCACAACCTCACCAGCATATGTTGTCATTTGAGTTTTTTATCTTAGCCATTCTGACAGGGGTGTGATGGAGTCCCAGAGTTGTCTTGAGTTGTATTTCTCTGATGATTAAGGATGTTGAGCATTTCTTCAAGTGTGTCTTGGCCACTAGAGATTAGCTCTGTTCCCTAATTTTTGATTGGGTTATTTGTTTTCTTGGTGTTTAATTTCTTGAGTTCTTTA